>WOXC01012131.1:0-236698 GCA_011680675.1 Gymnobelideus leadbeateri | reverse complement strand
AAAAAGACCTTAGATCTTGGAACATTATATATTGAGGAGAAAGAGAACTGGAGTTACAGCTAAAAAATGTCATGCCCAACAAAGCTAAGCATTATCCTGAATTTAAAAAAAAATGTATATTTAATGAACTCTCAGACTTTCAGGATTTTGTATAAAACAAACAAACAAACAATCAAACCAGAACTTAATAGAAGACTTTACATGCAAAAGTAAAGAGAAATGTAAAGTACATACCAAAGACTAACTGTAGGGGACTCAATAAAGACAGACTGTTTATTTTTGTGTATGCAAAGTAGTTAATATCTGTCTAAGATTGTTATTAGTAATGGGGTATTGCAAAAGAAATATTGGGGTAGACATAAGTATGATAGCAAAACCATGTAGGAACACCTAAAAAGAGTAATTGTCTTATACAAATCAAGTGAAAGAGGAAGAACTGACACAGAGGAATTAGATGGGGAGGAGGGCTGCTATTTCTGGGAACCTATTTTCAATGGAAATGGATTCAAGAAAGAATAATACATGCATATCTAGAAGAGTATAAAAGTCTTACAAATTCAGAAATAAATAAAATTCTAAGTGGATAGGGAAGGGGGAGAAAATAGAGGAGGGATCTCTAGAGAGGAGAGTGAGGAATAGGTAAAAGGGAGAGTATAAAAGAGTGTTTAGATTAATAGGAATGAGAGAATGAGAGAGGGATCTTTGGAGTGGAGTGTGGCAGAAGAGGTCTAAGGGGGGTATGGAAGGATTTTTGGATTCATGGGAGTTGGAGGATAAGGGAGGGATCCTTGAAGGGAGAGGGTAGGGTGAGTGATAGGAGGGCAAGTAGCAGGTAGAAATAAAGTAGCAGAGTTAAGAGGGATAGGAAATAAGAGATACTGACAAATACACACACACACACCATGTATATGTATACATATATATGTAAAGATTAGACTAGAATTCATTAGGGAAAGTACATATCTATACGTGTATGTATATATGTATATTTGTAGGTATATATCTATATACAAATGTGTTCATGCTTAATGGTAGCATTTGATAGGGAATGGGAAGGAGGAACAGAGAACAAAGAAAAAGCAAACAGCAAAGAACAAAAGAAAACTTACAAGTAAGCAAAGAAAAGATGTATCATTCTCAAAACAATGAATAGTATTTATTATATAGACTTTCTTGAAATGGAAACGTATTGCTAAAAATTTTAATCCTCTCATGTTCAATTATGCACATGGCATGTTTTTCTTTTCTTTTTTCTGTTTAAGTTTCAATATTTAATTTTTTTAAACAAATGCTTTATTAACTTCTGTTTTACATCATTCATTTCCACCAGATTTTGAGTTACAATCATTTCCCCCCCATTATTCCTCTACCCAACCTCCCAGAACAGTAATCCCACAAGATATCGCTTCTTCCAATCTGCTCTCTCCCATACCTTCTCCCATACCCCCATCGACTTTTCCATTAGAGGAAGGTGAGTCTTTGCATCCCAATGCCTGCACATCTTATCTCCCTATTACACGCAAAAGAGTATTAATAATAGTATTTATATATATTTGAAACATTTAATGTTACAACCTCAAATTTCAGATCCATTTCCTTCCTCCCTTGTCACCCATTCCCTCTTGGGAGATAAGTAATTCAGTATATGTTGTACATGTCTAGCTATGCAAAACATTATCATAGTAGAAATATTGTACAAGGCTGCTTATAATTCCCTCCCACTCATCCCACCCACCACCTGGTCGATTCCCTACATGATCCTGTCCCTCTTCTATAGTGGGTACTTCCAACCTCCCCTCACCCCAAGGATGCCCTCCCATCCATCATCCCTCCTCTCATCCCCCTTCCCCCTATCCTGCTGCAGGTTGAGATATCCCATTTAGTATGTATGTCATTCTCTCCCTGAACCAAATTCAATGTGAATGTGGTTTTGCCTTTTTAGCCTTTCTATTCTCCCCCTCCCTTGCAACCACTTCCCCTTGCTTCTTCTACATGGGATAGTTTACCCTACCCTGTCTCTCCCCATCTCCTCTTGCCACTTTCCTCTCTCACCTCATAATTTCATCCCTTGAGTATTCTCCCTTCCCAACAAATTCAACCTATGCCCTCTATCCATATATAACTGTAACCATATACACACACATTCACATATGTATTCATATGACCATACACCCTTCTTCCATTATTTTTATAGTGAGAAAGATTTTATCAGTCACAATTATTGTTTTTCCATATAGGAATGTTAATAGTTCAACTTTGATAAGTTCCTTTTGATTTCTTTTCCCTGATTACCTTCTCAGGCATCTCTTGCTTCTTGTGTCTGGATGTCAAATTTTCTATTCAATTCTGGTTTTTTCCTCAAGAATGCTTGAAAGTCCTCTATTCCACTGAATGACCATATTTTCCTCTGAAACAAAATACTCAGTTTTGCTGGGTAGGTGACCCTTGGGCTCATTCCCAGTTCTTTTGCCCTCTGGAATATCATATTCCATGCCCTTTGATCCCTCAGTGTAGAAGCTGCCAGGTCCTGGGCTAATCTTGGATGCATTGGTTATACATCTGCAAAATCTTTTCAGTTCAATGGAATGGAAATCTTACATTTTGCATTTTATAATGTTCTCCATCTTCTTTTTAGGTCACAATTTCTTCCCTTCTCCATAAATCTGACAGGAAAATTAATCCTTGCTCTCCTGGTTTTCTTATACTATCAGTCTTTATGTCTAAATTGTACACCCATTTTAACTTTGTATTACTATACAGTAAAAATTTTGCTATGTGCCTGTTTTCTACCATACAATTTTCCTGTTTCCCAGCAATTTTTTAAAAAAATAGTTAGTTCTTATCCCAGAAGCTGGAGTCTTTGTGTTTATCAAACAGTAGATTACTATATTAATTGACTATTGTGTCTTGTGTACCTAACCTCTTCTAATGATCTAGTACAATATTTAATAAGTAGAGATAATGAACATCTTTGTTTCACTCCTGATCTTCATGAAAAAGCTTCACCTTAAACATAATGCTTGCTGATGGTTTTAGATAAATGCTACCTATCATTTTAAGGAAGACTCCATTTATTCCTAAGTACTCTAGTGTTGTTTTTTTTTTTTTAATAAGAATGTGTGTTATATTTTATGGAAACCTTTTTCTGCATCTATAGAGATGATTATATGATTTCTGCTACTTTTGTTGTTGCTGATAGTTTTCCTAATATTGAATCATGCCTGCATTCCTGGCATAAATCCTATCAGGTCACTATGTATTATGCTCCCAATTTATATCCTCCTGTATTATACTACTGATCCACCACTCTATTTCTTATCCAACACCAACTAGTTTTGATAATTTCTGTTTTTAATATAACTGAAGATCTGGTATGGCTAGGTTACCTTCACTTGCATTTTTCATTAATTTCCTTGATATTCTGGAGCTTTTGTTCTCCCAGATGAATTTGTTATTGTTTCTATCTGCATGAAATAATTTTTGATAGTTTGATTGGTATGCCACTAAATAAGTAAATTAATTTAACTGGAATTGTCATTTTTATTATATTAGCTCAGTCTACCCATGAGAAGTGATATTTCTCCAAGTATTTAGTTCTGACTTTATTTGTGTGAAAAGTATTTTGTATTTGTGGTCATATAATTCCAGAGATTGTTTTGGCAGGTACATTTCCAAATATTTTTAATGTCTACAGTAACTTTAACTGTAATTTTCTTTCTATACCTTGCTGTTAGAATTTGTTAGTAATAGAAGATGGCAGAGTAGAAACAGCTCATCGAAGCCACTCTGCCCCCAGATTCCCCCCAAACTATGTAAAAGGGGACTCTGAAAAACTTCTGGAGCCCCAGCACCCACAGAACAACACAGAGAAGCTAACCTCCCGCTGAGGACAGCACAGCAGCCCTGCAGGAAGGACCAGCGCAGTGGTCTGGGAACTGGCAGCGTACAGCATCCAGAGCGCAGGAGCCAAGCTGAGCCCAGGTCCACATGAGCCGAGGTTTTAGCCCCAGGGCGGCAGGGCCAGCAGCCAGCTGGAGGAACCCCAGAACACCAGGAGCAGTGGCGACTCCAGAGTTATCAACATAGACTTGCCTAGGACAAAGTAAGAGGTTAGTGTCCTATGGACTTTGGGACTGGTATTAGGGAATGCGTCGGCTCCCTCCCCTGGGGGCTAGAAGCCTCTGAGGACAAACGCCATTTTGTAGTTTTCAGAGGCAGCTCCTGCTCCCAGCCTGCAAATTTGTAGGGAGATCCAGCGATCAGTCTTGGGGGGTAATCGCTCTTGCTTTAACCTCCCTGGATCTGGATTGTGATCTAGGGTGGAAGTCGTGGGTGGGTTTACAGCTTGCCAGAAACGGAAGTTGCCCCCCACACGTTCGGGACGAAAATTCCTCTATCTGGCCTTAAAGCCATAGTGTGGCAACAAGCCCAAAAGTCAAGTAATTAAGTGGCAACATGTCAATATTTAATTTTATAGTTTATTTTTTCTTATTGTGTATTTAACTTTAGTAAAAAATAAGAAAAAAAGAGAAAGTTGTAGAAAATGAAATAAAAAATAAACTAAACAAGTTGAAGGAGTAAAGAAGAAAGGAGATTCTAGTTTACTGAACTAAGAAGGAAAAAGACAAAAAGAATAAATTTTTAAAAACATAAAAAGAAGTAATAACAAGATAGTCCAAATGAAAGGAAGAGGATTGGTAAGGGAGAAGAGAGCCAAAGGAATGCAATTCTTTAAAAACAGATTAGACTAAAGTAACTATAAAGACATAGTTCTTTGTTTAAAGAGAAGACAGGAGACAATAAAAAAAAAAACCGTAACTTTATCATAACTGTAAATGTGAATGGAGTTAAACAGTCTAATAAAATGAAAAAGAATCACAGATTTGGTAAGAAAATAAAACATTTTTTTCAATATGGCAGAGTAAAGGCAGGGCATCTCCTGAACTCTCCAAAATCCACAAAGAAAATTAAAATAATCCATCAAAATGAATTTTGGGTAAGTAGAACCAATATAAGGATGTGGTGAAATAATATTCTAGGATAAGACAACTTAGAAGGCAAGTAGAAAAAAAAATTTCTTACTGGAATGAGAGTGGAGCGCAATCCAGCACATATTGACCTCCCTACAAACCAGCCATGAAGGCCCCAAACTTGGATCCAAGCAACCCAGGAGACTGCAGGCCCCTGCACCAGGTAGCCAGTAGAGAGCCATACCTAGGGCAAGCCAGAGGGAGTTTTTTGAAATAATTGGATCTATAGCTGCTTCCAGAGCTCTCAGGTCACGGAAGATAAAAAGGTTGGATAACAGATTAGAAGAAAATTACAGGAGATTCTTTGTAGATGCTGGGTGTGTGACTCTGTTGCATTGCCCATATGTGGTGGTGGGTCACAGTTCTAGGGCAAGAAGGAATAATAGGTGCATCAGCCCTTGTCACAGTTCTTCCAGAGTAGAAAAGAGTGCATATGGTTGCTCACAGACTAGAGCACAGGCCAGAAGATCATTGACCACAACTCTCCTTAGGTAATACCACCTTGAATGAACCAAATCTTACAGGTCCCCAGAACTAGCTCTGAATATAGAAGCATAAAAAATGCTAAGTTTGGGATAGTATATCCTTCTCCTCAGGAGCTGAGTACAACATAGAGTTAAAAGTCAAGAAAAAGGATGGAAAAATCCTACAACAGTAAAGAACCTGAACATAAAAAGTTACTACAGTGACAGGCAAGATCAAAACAGAAGCTCAGAAGAAGACAATAAGAACAGTGCAACTGCCTGTAAAGACTCAAAGAAAAAGAAATGTAAATTGGTCTTCTAATAATCAAATAAAAGATGGAGAAGGAAAAAACAGGAAATAAATGTAAGTAATTCAAGGAAGAGTAAACAGCTTGGTTAAGATGACACAAAAATAATGAAGTGAATAAAATAGCACCTTAAAATATATAATAGGATGAATGTTAAAAGAGGCAATAAAAATTAACTGAAGAGAAAAATTCCTTTAAAAGGCAGAGTTGACCAAATGGAAAAAGGCTCAAAAATTCACTGAAGAAAAGAACCCCAGTGGAGGCAAGATGGTTTGGAAAACGTAGGGACTCTCCTGAGATTTCCCAAAAACCCCTCCAAAAAACTTTAAATAATGCCTCAAACTAAATTCTGGGGCAGCAGAACCCACAAGACGACAGGGTGAAACAATTTTTCAGCCCTAGAAAACTTAAAAGGTCTGCAGGAAATGTCTGTTGCACTTTGGTGAGAGAGGAGCTCAGTTCAGGCAGGTTGTGCTTCAGACCAGTAGTAGGCCTTGAGGGAATGACTAAATAGATGGCATAAGTGGTGTTTTCCCAACCTCTCAGCCTACAGATGGCAATGGGGTCAGACAACTGATCAGAAGGAGATTACAGTAGTTCTTTTGCCTGCACTAGGGGCAAGACTCTGTTGTTTTGACCATACTTAGATCTTGGTCATCGTCCTGATTCCCAGTCTCAGGGCAAGGGAGAGCACTAATACACCAAATCTTGAGGCTATGGGGGAGCTAGGAACCTGGTCACAGGTTCAGGGTGGAAAATAGTGCTTGTGGTCATTCAGAGACCAGAGGATAGGCAGTACATTAGTAAACACATTTCTCTCTAACTCATACCACCTCAGAAGAACTGAAAACTTACTGATCCCAAAAATTCTCTCTCAAAACCACTTCACAAAAAACTTGAAGCTTGGTACAATTTCTATTACACTCTGGAATCAGAACCCCACTTTAGCATAGAGTTAAACATCAAGAAATAGTGTGAGAGAGGACTCTGGAAAGATGGCAGAATATGTCAGAAAATTCCAAACTCTAGAGATTTCCCCCAGAAACAAGACAAAATACTGTGTCAGGGTGAATTTAGAGCAATAAAAATAAATAAGAGTTGGGGCAGAATCGTGGTCCTCTTGGGACAACTTGGAGAAGATCTGATGAAAAACCTCAGGACTGTGGCTTGGTTTCTGTGAAGTATAAACACCTCCAGGCTAGTTCCACTTAAAGAGCAAGTGTTGAGCCTTGGGGCTAGAGGGGGTGGGAAGCAGACCTGAACCCAGACATAGGAATTTTCACCTAGCAGAAAGTTTGGGAAGTTTGGCATCAGAGCCTGGGAAAATTGAAGGAACCTCTGTTCATTAGTGATGCCAGGTCCAGCTGTGCTGTGAAGATGCATCCCTGGGCAAGAAGGAACAGGCTTAGTGAGCGCAGAAGCAGTGGGGATAACACTGGATATGAACATTTACAGGACAGTGGAATTCTAGATTTTTGTTCCAGGCCAGAGGGGAGAACTGAAAGGGGACCTGAGGCCAAAGACACATTCCCCATTCCCCAGGATTAGAGGTGATTGCAATAATAAGCTACTACAAACAAACAAAAAAAAATGTGATCAGGCTAAGAAGCAAGAGCCCAACTATAGAAAGTTCCTATGGAAAGAGAAAATATCACAATTTATCTTCAGAGGAGGATACTGAAGCAAAAAAATTCTCTTGCACACCAAAGAATATTAAAAAAGACTGAAATGAAATGAGAGAGAATGAGGAAAATTTTTAAAAAATAGGAACACTCCAAGAAAAATAAGATGATGAAAAGAAAGTCAATCAATTGTAAAAGGAGATCCAGAATCTTAAGAAAGAAAGCAAATCCTTAAAAATTAGAATTGAGCAAGGGGAATCCAGAGAAATTATAATAGACCAAGAAACAATAAAACAAAATATAAAGATGAAAAAATAGAAGACAATAAGAAACATCTCATAGGAAAAACAACTGGCTAGGGCTTCTGGGAGCCAAGATGGTGGAGTAGGAAGTGGGTAATTCTTACTCTCCCCTACTGACCCCTAAAAACATGCAAAAATATTAACCACAGTAAAAAGCCATATAATAGCTGAGCAAGCAGAAAGATGGAGTACAGCAGTCTTTTAATCCAGCAACCTTGATGGAATAAGGGAAAAGAAACTTCCCTCTCTGGTAGAAGGGGAGCAGTACAGGACAAAAGGTGTCCCAGCAAGTCAGTGGCAAACCCCACCTCAAAAAAACCAGTGGGAGATCCTGAGCCCCAGTGTGCTGGAGCAGGAAACAAAAAATAACAGGACTCCCATTGCCCCTCCTTCTCCAAGTTCTTTGGCATAGGCAGCGGAACTGGGAGACTACAACAGCCAAACTTCCCTGTGCTTCAGGATAACTCTACGAAGCGCTGCTCCAATTAGACAGGTGTCGTCTTGCAGTCAAACCTTCTGGTGCTTTAGAGAAGCTGTCCTTCAGGGGCCAGTCCTCCCTCTCCATCCTAAAGTTTCACAGTTACTGACCCCCAGCTCATCACCAGGAAGCTGCTAGGCCACTACAGTTTCAGCTGCCAGAACCTGAGGCCCTAGCACAAAAAAACAATGACCAAATCCCTGGCTCTGAGCACAAGAAGCTTGGATTAGTGGCCTCTGGGTTATAGCAAGAGAGCTCAACATGAAAAGTCAAGAAATAGACAAACTTCATGAGCAAAAGCAGAAAAGGACAATGACCATAGGTTCTTACTATGGGGACAGGGAAGATGAAAACACAAATTCAGAAGAGGACGACATTGTCAATATACCCACACCCAAAAATCTCAAAGAGAAATATGAACTGGTCTCAAGCCGAAAAAGCCTTCTTGGAAGAGCTCAAGAAGGATTTTAAAAGTCAAATAAGAGAGGTAGAAGAAAAATTGGGGAAAAGAAATGAGAGGTATGAAAGAGAGAGTCAATTGCTTGGAAAAGAAAGGACAAAAATTCAGAATAGAAAACAAGTCCTTAAAAAATACAATTCGTCAAATGGAAAAGGAGGTAAAAAAGGAGGCACAAAAACTTGCTGAAGAGAAGAACTCCTTAAAAAGTAAAATGGACCAAATGGGAAAGGAGGCACAAAAGCTAACTGAAGAAAAATCAATTTGTTAAAAATTAGAAGTGGGAAAGTGAAAGCTAATGACCCTCTGAGCCATCAAGAATCAGTCAAACAAAATCAAAATAATGAAAAAATAGACAAAAACATATAATCAATCACTCACTGGAAAAACAACCAGCCTGGAAGATAGATTGAAGAGACATGAATTAACAATTACTGATCTACCTGAAAGCCTTGATCATAAAAAGAGCCTAAAAACTAATTTTCAAGAAATCATCAAGGAAAAATGCCCTGGGTCCTGAAACCAGAGGGTAAGGTAGTAATCAAAATAATCCAACAATCCCCTCCTGAAAGACATCCCAAATTGAAAATGCCAAGGCATATTATTGCCAAATTCCAGAATTATCAGGTCAAAGAGAAAATTCAGTAAATAGTAAGAAAGAAACAATTTTAATATCATGGAACTAGTAAGGATTATGAAGACTTTGAAGTTTCTACAGTAAAAGATCTGAGGAATCCAAGGAATACGAAATTCTGTAAGGCAAAGGAGCTCGAATTACAACCAAGGATCAACTACCCAGCAAAATCGAGCATAATCTTTCAGGGTTGGAGAAAGTTATACAATGAAATAGGGGACTTCCAAAAGGTGCACATTTGGTATTTACAGGCTGGGCATTACCACTGCTATAGACAAGCAACATACTAAAAATAACTTAGAAGCTATACAATTATAGTTACAAATATGTTGTCTTTTAAAACTAAAGTGTTGGCTAAAAAAAATGTTCACAGTTACTCTGATGAGAGCTGTATACATATATATATATGTTGCACAGTAGTAGAAAAGTTCATCCTGTATACCATATGTAAACAATGATTTTCCTTCTCCTTTGGCAATCCCAGGACATCAAGAAACAGTATTTGCTATAAGCAAAAGCACTTGGGTACAAGGCACATTGAGAGCTTTTAAAGCTGCAATTAAACATTGTACTTTGGGC
The DNA here is from genome assembly GCA_011680675.1 of Gymnobelideus leadbeateri. NCBI lineage: Eukaryota > Metazoa > Chordata > Mammalia > Diprotodontia > Petauridae > Gymnobelideus > Gymnobelideus leadbeateri. Next base: position 226,824 of record WOXC01012131.1, on the reverse strand, counting down.
TTGTTGCCACAGTAGGACTCTGCCACCAGACAGGGGAGCTTCTGCCCAAACGTGGGGTCTTCACAACTTCTGCCAGTTGGGTGGCCTCTGTAAAGCCTCTACCCACTCTGGCAAGTTGGATACCCACCCCAAACATCCCCCCCAGACCACAATCCAGATCCAGGCAGTTTAAAGCAAAAGCGATTAACCCCCAGACTGATTGCTGGATCTTCCTACAGTTCGCAGACCAGGAGCTAGAGCCACTACTGATGCTGCAAAATGGCTTCTGTGCAGTTGTTTCTTCAGCAGCTTTTTGCCCCCAGGGGAGGAAGCCACGTGTTCCCCAAATACTGGTCCCAAAGTCCAGAGGGCACTAACCTCTCACTTTGTCCTAGGCATGTCTGTGCTTATGATTCTGGAATTGCCACAATTGCTGGTGTTCTGGGGTTCCACCAGCCGGCTGAAGGCCCGGCCGCCCTGGGGCTAAAACTGGGGACCTGGGCTAGGCTCTGTGCGCTGCGCTGTCGGTTCCCAGCACACTGCACTGCCTGCTCTCAGAGCGCTGTGCTGGCCACTCCCTACAGGGCTGCTAGGCTGTCCTCAACAGGAGGTTAGCTTCTCTGTGCCGTTCTGTGGGTCCTGTGGCTCCAGAAGTTGTTCGGAGCTCCCTTTCACATTGTTTGAAATTTGTCCCCCCAGTTGATAAATGGTTAAAGGATATTAACAGGTAGGCTTCAGAGGCAGAAAATCAAGATCCCTCTAGTCATATGAAAAAATTCTCTAAATTGCTTTTGATTAGAGAATGCAAATCCAAATAACTCTGAGGTACCACATCACACCTATTAGATTGACTAACATGAAAAAACAGGAATATGGGAAAATTGGAACACTAATGCATTGTTGGGGAGTTGTGAACTGATGCAATTATTCTTGAATGCAATTTATAACTAAGCCAAAAGGTCTACATGACTGTGTATACCCTTTAACTCAGCAGTACCACTTCTAGGTGTGAATCACAAAGAGATCATAAAAATGGAAAGATGACTCATATGTACAAAAATATTTATAGCAGCTTTATATGTGGTGGCCAAGAATTGGAAATTGAGGAGATGCCCATCAATAGGGAATGGCTGAACAAGTTGTGGCATACAAATGTAATGGAATACCATTTTAGTATAAGAAATGATGAGAAGGTGGACTTCAACAAAACCTTGATAGACATATATAAACTGAGTACAGAGAACATTGTACATAGTAACAGATATATTGTGCAATGACTAGCTTTTATAGACTTAGCTCTTCTCTGCAATACAAGGATCTAATACCACTGCAAGACACTCATAATGGCAAATGCTGTGTATATCCAGAGAGAACTTTGATGTCTAAATTCGGACAAAAGCATACCATTTGCTATCCCTCTCTCTCTCTCTCTCTCTCTCTCTCTCTCTCTCTCTCTCTCTCTCTCTCTCTTTCTCTCTCTTTTTCTCTCTCACACACATTTTGTTTTTTCTTTCTTTTGATTTCTCCCCTTGGTTCTAATTCTTTACCACATGAATTGCATAATGTGAAAATATGTTTAATATGAATATATGAAGTGCCTATATCAGATTGCATGCCATTTTGAGAAGGGGGAGGAGAAAATGTAAAACTCAAAATCTTATGGAAGTGAATGTTGAAAATTAAAAACAAATAAATTTTAAAAACTGACCCGGAGAACAGATCAAAAAGAGAAAACATGAGAAAAATCTAATGTTTTATACAATAGGCTAATGTTTTATACAATAGTTCAAGGAATAATTAAATAAATTTGTCTTGAAGTGTTAGAAAAAGATGACACTGATCATCACCTGAAAGAGATCCTACAAGGAAAACCCACAGAAGTATCATAGCTAAATTCCAAAATCCCAGTTTCAAGGATGAAATAGTATGATGAAAAGACAAATGCAATTCAAATATATTGAAGCTCTCATTATAATCCCACAAGACCTAGCAGTGGTGACTTAAAGACAAGACGTCTTGGAATTGTATATATCAAAGAGTAAAAAATTGAGTTTGTGGCCAAAAATATCATACCATACAAAGTAAAGCATAATCCTGAATAAAAGGAAAAGGTATTCAATGAATTGCCAGACTTTCAGAATTTTCCTGCAAGAAAACCTGTACTTAATAGAAAATTTGACATACAAATCTCAGGAGATATGTATCAAAGACTAATTATAAAGGATTTAATAAGGACAGACATACTTTTTATATGAGGAAATGCAAAATGTATGTTTAAAATTATTTCTTATAATTAGTTTGAAAGAAGGATTTGGATAGACTTGAGAATGATGTGATTCTAAAAAGTAAAACTGTTTAGGAACAGGTAAAAAGAATAATTGTACAAATGAGTTGTAAAAGGATAAACTGGCATAGAGAAATTAGAAGGGGGAGGAGGGCTAGTTGTTCTTTACCCCACTCTCATTGGGAATGATTTAAAGAGGGAACAATACACACACAGATAGATAGATAGGTAGATAGATGATAACTAGCTAGCCAGCTAGATAGATAGATAAAAAGATGGATAGACAAATATAGATATATAGAAATATATGAAAGTCTTCTAAATTCAGAAAGACATAAAAGACTGAGGGAATTGGGAAGGGGGGATAATAAAGGAAGGGTTTTTAGAAGGAATCATACTTACATAAGTTCTGGGTTCAAGATAGAACAATATATACATTTAGAAGAATAAAAATAATAAATGTATTCTAAATTTATAAAGAAATAAGAGGGTGAGGGAATAGGATAAGAGGGGTATAGAAGGGCATCTAGATTATTGGAGGGAGAGAATAAGGGAGGGAGTGTTGGAGTGGTTAGGTTAAGTAATAGGAGGGCAAAATAGTACGTAGAAGTAAAGTAGAGGAGCCAGCAGGGATAGGAAACAGATATGCACAAATATAATGATCATGAGTAGAATTTATTAGGAAAGAAAGCAGGGGTAGTAATCATGATCTCAGCCTAAGTTAAAGCTAAAATACATTTAATCAAAAGAGAAAAATAAGTGAACTACATTCTATGTCAACTATGTTAATTAACATTGTTTTAGAAAATCTAAAATAACTAACTAGACAATATAAGGTTGGAATATTGCTGTGGTTTAGGACATAAGTTGGTGGATTTAGAAAAATATGGAAAAAACTTGGACTTATGAAGGAGATGTTATCCACTCTCACAAAGAGGACAAACAAGCATGGTACAGTCTCACACAGATTCATATGAATGTTTATATCTATTTATGAGTATGATTATATCTATCTATCTAAGTATATGTATCTGTAACGGTATGCATGTGTATATGTACATAGATGCATATACATGTCTCTATGTATTTGTGTGTATGTGTGTGTGTGTGTGTGTGTGTATAAATCTGTGCAAATATATTCATGGTTAATTGTAGCCTTCTTGGGGGAAAAGGGGGAGGAAGGGAGAAAAAAGATCAAAGTAAAAATTTCACAAGAGAAAATAAAAGAAAACTTACAAGGAAGCAAAGAATATATGGACAGCTCTGAGCACAATGTTTAGTATTTATTGTATATTCTTTCTTTTTTTGATCTTTAAATATTTATTAAATGACCAAATTTTTATGTTTACAGAGATTTCTATTCCCTTTCCCCCTTTTCTAAAAACAGGACAACCAGGGTACAAAGTCTTCCTGCAAAGACACCGTTTTGCTGCCATGGGAAAATACTGCAGTTTATGTTATACATGTAGCCCTTGCAATTAAGATACCTCTTCTTTGTGTATATTTATACAATGCCTACCTGTATTTTGTGAATATCATAAATACATTTATATGTGAGTATAATAAATGGAAATTAAGAGCAATTGTTAAGACATAGCAGCCACTAAGTCATCTTGAAGCATTACACGTAGTAGCAATGTTCTGCCAGTCTCCAGCATATACAGTTCTTTCCTTACTTGGCTTTTCCTTTTCTCTTTCCATCATGTACTTCCCTTCTTTTTTTTTAAAAAAAAATGCTTTATTAACTTCTGGTTGACATCATTCATTTCCACCAGATTTTGAGTTACAATTTTCCCCCCATTTTCCCCCTAGCCACCACCCTAGAATAGCAGTCCAACAAGATATCCCCTCATTCAATCTGCTCTCTCTCATATCTTCTCCCATACCCCCTTCGACTTTTCCATTAGAGCAAGGTGAGTCTCTGTGCCCCAATGCCTACACATCTTATCTCCCCATTACATGCAAAATAGTATTAATAATAGTATTTATATGTACATTTGAAGTATTTAATTTTAAAACCTCGAATTTCAGATCCATTCCCTTCCTCCCTTGTCACCCACTCCCTTTGGGAAGATAAGCAATTCAGTATGTGTTGTACATGTGTAGCTATGCAAAACATTACCATATTAGATATATTGTAAAAGGTTGCTTATAATTCCCTCCAACCCATCCCACCCCCTACCAGGTCCATTCCCTACTTTGAACCTCTTGCTCTTTGATAGTGGGTACTTCCAACCTCCCCTCCCCCCAAGAATGCCCTCCCCTCCATCATCCCCCCTCTCATCCCCCTTCCCCCTGCTCTGCTGCAGGGTGAGATATCCCATTTAGTATGTATGTCATTCTCTTCCTGAACCAAATTCAGTGAGAATATGGTTTTGCCTTTTTGCCTTCCTGTTTTACCCCTCCCCTGCAGCCACTACCCCTTGCTTCTTCTACATGAGATAGTTTACCCTACGCTGTCTCTCCCCATCTCCTCTTGCCACTTTCCTCTCTCATCTCATAATTTCACCCCTTAAGTATCATCCTTTCCCAACATATTCAACCTATGCCCTCTATCCATGTATAACTGTAAACAAAAATACACACATTCACATATGTATTCATATGCCCATATACCCTTCTTCCATTATTTTCATACTGAGAAAGGTTTCATCAGTAACAGTTATTGTTTTTCCATGTAGGAATATAAATAGGTCAACTTTGATAAGTTCCTTTTGATTTCTTTTCCATGATTACTTTCTCAGGGATTGCTTGCTTCTTGTTTCTGGATATCATATTTTTCTATTTAACTCTGGTTTTTTTCCTCAAGAATGCTTGTAAGTCCTCTATTCCTCTGAATGACCGTATTTTCCCTTGAAACAAAATACTCAGTTTTCTGGGTAGGTGACCCTTGGCTTCAATCCCAGCTCCTTTGCCCTCTGGTATATCATATCCCATGCCCTTCAATCCCTCTTTTTAGAAGCTGCCAGGTCCTGTGCCATTCTGATTGTGTTTCCACAATATTGAAATTATTTCTTCCTGGCTGCTTGGATAATTTTCTCCTTGATCTGTGAATTATGGAACCTGGCTATAATATTCCTGGGAGTTTACTTTTTGGGATCTTTTTCAGGAGGTGATCAGTGGATTCTTTCAACCTCTATTTTGCCCTCTGGGTGTAAAACATCAGGGCAATTTTCCTTGAGAATTTCTTGAAGAATGATTTCTAGGTTCTTTCTTCGATCATGACTTTCAAGTAGTCCAATAATTTTTAAATTATCTCTCCTGGATCTATTTTCCAGGTCAATGGTTTTTCCCATGAGATATTTCACATTGCCTCCTATTCTTTCATTTGTTTGAATCTGTTTAACAGTATCTTGATTTCTCAAAATGTTACTAGCTTCCTCCCCTGTGGGCTAGTAGCCACTCAGGAGACACAATATTTTGCAGTTTCAGTGGCAGCTCCAGCCTCTGGCCTGCGAACTGTAGGGAGATCCATTGATCAGTCTTGGAGGTTAATAGCTCTTGCTTTAACCTGCTTGGATCTGGATTGTGATCTGGGGGGGATGTCTGGGGTGGGCATCCAACTTGCCAAAACCGGAAGTTGTGAAGACCCCAAAATTTGGGACGGAAGCTCCCCTGTCTGGTGGCAGAGTACTACTGTGGCAAAAAGCCCAAAATTCAAGTAATTAAGTGGCAACATGCCTAGTCGAAGGAAACAAAATAAACAGAAAAATGCAACATTAGACTCCTATTTGGGGGGGCAAAGAGGATGGAAGTATGGAACAGGAAGAGGATTGTAAGGTGTTATTTTTATTTGTTTGTAATATATTTATTTAATCTTTTTTTTGTTCATTTGTTTTAGTATTTAAGTTTAAAATTAATAAATAAAAAGGAAAGCATCTGGAAAAATGAATAAATATTAAACAATGACCCTTACTGCAGAAAATTTTTATGGTGACAGTCAAGATTCAGACATAAACTCATCAGAAGACAAAGTCAAAACTTCTATACCTAAAGCTTTAAAAAGCCCCCCCCCAAAAAACCTTAGGCCATGGAAGTGCTCAAAAAGGATTTTAAAAATCAAATAAGAGGGGGTGGCTAGGTGGCACAGTGAACAGAGCAGTGGCCCTAGTGCCAGGCAGACATGAGTTTAAATCCAGCTTCAGACACTTAACACTTTCTAGCCAAGTGACCTTAACCCCAATTGCTCTTCAAAAAGAAAAAAAAAATCAAATAAGAGAGGTACAGGAAAAATTGGGGAAAGAAATGATAGTGATGTGAGAAAATCATGAAAAAAGAGTAAACCCTTTGATAAAGAAAGCCTAAAATATTAGAAAATATCACTTAAAAAATCCATAACATGGGGCGGCTAGGTGGCGCAGTGAGTAGAGTGCTGGCCCTGGAGTCAGAAGGACCTGAATTTGGATCCGGCCTCAGACACTTAACCCACACAAAACAAAAACCTATCCGTGTGACCTTGAGCAAGTTACTTAACCCCAATTGTCTTAAAAGGGGCGGCTAGGCGGTGCAGTGAGTAAGAGTGCCAGCCTCCGAGTTGGGATGACCCGAGATCAAATCCGGCCTCAGAAAATGAGCACCCACACATAAATAATGACTAGCCATGTTACCTTGAGCAAGTTACTTAACCCCAATTGCTTTAAAAAAAAATCCATAACAGCCAAATGGTAAAAGAGGCCCAAAAAGCCAAATGAGGAGTAGAATGCCTTGAAAAGCAGAATTGGCCAAATTGAAAAAGATACAAAAATTCAATGAAGAAAAGGTCTCCTTAAAAACTCCATTGTTCAAATGGAAAAGGAGGTGCAGAATATCACTGAAAAAATAATTCCTTAAAAATTAGAATTGAACAACTGGAAGCTAATGACTTTATGAGACATCAAGACACAATCAAACAAAATCAAAAGAATAAAAAGAAATAGAAGACAGTGTGAAATAGCTCATTGTGAAAAAACAAAACAAAACAAAAACTGAACTGGAAAATAGATGCAAGAGACATTATTCAAGAATTTTGTTGACACATTGAAAGCCACAGTTCTTTTTTTAATTTTTTAAGAGGCTAGAAATCATTCCATACAGGAAATTCTTTTCAGATTGTATACATATTTATAGTAGGTTTTCTTTTTCTTGCCTTCTCGTTGAGTAATGGATTAAAGGTGTGTGTGTGTGTGTGTGTGTGTGTGTGTGTGTGTGTGTGTGTGTGAATCTGGCATTCAAAACAAAATTAAAAAACAAAACAAACCACTTTGGAAAATAACATAAAATGAGAAGAAAACTAATAGAATTCGCAAACCTTTAGTCAATCTGAATAAAAATAAAAACCAAAGGACAGAGAATGAAATCAATAAAATAATGAAAGAGTCAGGTTAAATCACAAAATGTCAAAGAAGTAAAATGAATGTTAAGAACATCTTATACATAGTTATATATTCACAAAATTTAGAACACAACAAAAAATAGAAAAATGCATTCATTAATATATACAAACTGACAGAGGATCAAATAGAGATCTTAACCCCAATCATAACAATGGAAAGAGTACTTGATATACTGTAACTAATAAACCGCCCCCCTGCTTCTGATGAATATGTAGGAAATTTTTCATAGTTTTAGAGAATATTTAGTATGCATACCAAAAAATGTTCTTAAAAATGATAAAAAATCACCCTATCTGAATCATTTTATGAGTCCAAAAAAAACAAGGGAAGGATAAAATCCAGAAGGACACATTCAAATTAATATCACTAATGAACAGCAATTCTAAGAATACAATGATTTATTAAAAATAATTCATTATGACATTATGAGTTTATTTGGGGGATGCAAAGATATTTTGGCACGGGGAAAATAATTTGATTTATCATAAATAGAAACATGTAAAATCATGATTATCAAAATATTTGCAGTAAGAGTTTTTCATAAAATGTAATTCTTAGTTACACTAAAGGGCCTACAAGAAGCAAGTATCACATACAATCAGTACTTACATAGAAATTATTTATAAAATATATGGGAATGAAGCAAGCATTCCAATTATCCCCACTATTATATGACATAATTCTGAAAATGGCACTAAGACAAGACAAAGAAATTAAAGTTTAAAAGATAGGGAGAATAAAGTTAAAACTAATCGTCTTGTTGATGATATGATTATGTGCTTGGAAAATTTTAGGGAATCAGCAAAGCTATTAATAGAAATAATTATGTGGGGAAGTTAGGTGGAGCAACATATAGAACACTGGACATGGAGTTAAGAAAATAAACCTAAAAAACCCATGTTCAAATCTGATCTCAGACACTTATTTGCTATGTGACCTTGCAGAAGTCACTTAGCCTCTATTTTCTTCTGTTTCCTCAACTATAAAGTATGGATATTAATAGTATCTAGCTCCCATGGCTGTGCTGAATATCAAATATGATTAATTTTGAAGTCATTAACATGATGTGTCAAATATATACAATATCAAGCACAAGCAACTTCCAGGTTTGGACTGTAAGCAAAATAACTCTCCATTTATTCAGTAACAGATTAAGGCAAAACATTCACAGAAAAGTGAAAATTCAAAATACAGGGTAACTCAATCATTTACTAAGTTCTCAATTCAATCACAAAGTACAAAAGTCAAAGTACTCCACCCCTGGGTAGTACATTCATTTGGTCAATCACAAAGTCTTAAGTGCACAATTCAACCACAAAGTACAAAAGTCAAAGTACTCTACCCCTGTGTAGTCTCAATTGGAGATTAGTTTCCAATTATAAACAAAGCACATTCATTTGGTCAGGCACAAAACACAAAGGCCATCCACCCCTAGGTCACAACTAGGTTATAATATCATGACAACATTCCATATCCAAGAAGAGGTCTTTTCTTCATCTTGACCTGAGGTAAATTCTGAGCAGTTTCTGTTCCTGGGAAGACAAAGCTTACCAAAGATACAACATAGATACATATTGCCTGCATGCCCATCCATTCATTCTCTGCCTGTGAAATCAACCTAGACACAACATCAAGGTCTGAGGAATTAGCACAAATCATCAGTACAGTCCCTGGACCCCTGAAAACATGAACAAAACCCTCCTCCGGGATTTATATAAACATATAAGAAAATCTTTAGGGTTTCTGAACCAACAGCAAGGTCCCAGGACTTCTGCAACAATAGCAATATTCTCCTTCAGCAGACAGATAAAATACTGGCACCACAGTCATGTTTCCTCCTAGTTCAGTCCTCAGTTCTCATTCTTCTCTTTCCAGCAATAGCAGCAGGCTCCAGATGTTGGCTCCCAGAAGTTCTTCTGGCCTCTCTAATCTTGGGCCCCTCCCTATACAGGGCACCAGCTCCTGCAATTTCAGCCCCCTCTTGTCACAATGACAAGTCCATCCTACTGTAGGGTTCACAATTAACACTTAACCCTAAAACCAAGTCAATACAAGGGGAACTTTAAATTCCATTATCATTACAACATGGTAGGCATGACATAAATGCTTCATATAGCTTAGGCAAAGTTACAGGCTACCTTCCAAAGCAACTTAATTCTAAATAATAATAGTAAAATCTATGAGACAAAAGAGGAAAGTGTCATTACAAATAACTATAAAATATGTTTCTAAGAAAATATATGCAAAAGCACATGAAAGATTTAATTAATTATATAATCCCTCTAAAATAAATAATCACTTTAATAGGAATACAGTGCTCATGTCTTGTCTGCAACAATAAATGAAAAATAAAAATATTGTCAAGCTTCATTTATACTTTTAATGCTTTACTCATTAAATTATCAAAGGGATACTTTCTAGAAATTTGATAAAATAATAAAATTCATTTGAGAAAAGAGATATAAAAATTAGGGGAAATGATGAAAAGAGATAGAGAGCAAGGGTAATATTTTCAAACTATATTAAAAAAAGGAAAAGTCATCAAAATGATCTGGTATTAACTAACAATAGAGAGGAATATGAATCAAATAAACCGGGTAAGGGAAAATCAGAAGCAATGGAAATCAATAACCCTGTGTTTACTTGTGCAGATAACAGAAATTTCTCAGGAGAAAATTCCTTATTTGATTTAAAAAAATCCTTCTGGGAAAACTCTAAAGCACTATGGCAGAAATTAGCCATAGACCTACACCTTACACCACATTGTACCATAAATTCTAAATGTATACATAAACTTACTATTCGATATAATACCATAAAAATACTGGAAGAGAACACAAACCTCTTAGAGATATGGGTAATGGATGTATTCTTAACCAAGCAAGGCATAGAGACAATTATAAATGAAAAGATACAAAACATTTATTACATGAAATAGCAAAGATTCTGCATAAAAATTATTAAGGCAAATAGAAGAAATCTCTCTATGGGGAAAAGTTTTTGCATCAAATTTCTCTAAGGGTTTTGTTTTGAAGATAAACAAGGAATATAGAAACATATAAACATGCATCCATACATATGTATACATATATGTATATAACCATGTCATTCCCCCTATAGATCAATGGTCAAAGGATATGTACAGTTTTCAAAAGAAAATTTCAAACTCTTAAGAACCATATGAAATAATATGCCAATTTGCTGCTGTTAAGAGGAATGCAAATTTGAAAAATTGCAATATTTTACTTCATACCCACCACCTGGCAAGGATGACAAATTATGAGAATAGTCAATGTTAGAAGAATTGTGAGAAGATAAAAAGAGCAGCGTATTATTGGTGGGCCTATTACTCAAAACATTTTAGGAAGTAATTTGTAATTGTGTAAATAAAGAGACAAAAATATCAAGACCTTTTAATCAGCCTATAGATTTCCTTACTGGGTTCACATACAAAGGAGGCCATTGATAAGAACATCCCCACATATACTAAAATGCTTTTAATGGTAACTATCAGAAAACTGTAGTAATATTACAGGTGGTTTTTGGTATAGAAGAAAATTGGAGACAAAGTAGATGTCCATTGATTTGGGAGATGGCTAAACAAATTGTGTATATGAATGCAATGGAATATTACTATGCTGTAAAAAAATAAACCTGTCGACTGGTGAAAACAGAGAAACATGGAAAGATTTACATAAATTGATAGAGAATAAAGTAGATACAAGAAAACATTATGTACAATGACTATAAGAACATGAATGTAAAGAATAACCAAAAAATAATTAAAATCACATGTTGCATAATTAAAAAAAAACAATCATGGCTTGAAAGAAGAAATTTGAGAAAATCTTCCTGCTCTATACTTTTGCAGATATGCAACATCTACTAGTGTAAAATTGAGTATATTTACAAATTTTTTAATGTGTTGATGAGTTATTCTGATTTTTTCTTATTTTCTCTTCTTTTCATATTTGTGTCTTTAAAAATACTGCTTTTACGTGGGATTCCTCTCCTGAAAGGGGCAGGAATGCTGGCAGGGGGTGGGGAGGGAGGGAATTGTGGTATTATAAAAAACAACAGATATCAATAAAACCTTATTTTAAAATTAAAGTTCTGTTTTTTGACATGTCAAGAAATAGATTAGTAAATATTTTTATCACATGACATGTTCAAATCATATGAAGAACGAACCTTAAGAACAAAATTAATCCCTTTCTGGAGCAAGGAAGTCAGTTTTACAAATGAAGCAAGTCACCAGGTCTCTCCTCAATATAATCCAATCTCCTTGGGGACAAGGACTTTGTCTTTGTATTTTCAGAGGCTAGCCCAATGCCTCACACATAATAAATGTGCTTACTGAATGAATTCTGAATATTTTCCCTGCCCCAGATGAAAACACAACTGGAGGCTTAAACACTTCTCTTGGCCTTCATTGGCCTTTCACTGAGATTTAGCTATGTCATGTGATTTCAAAAGAGCAGGTTTACTCTCTCTAGATATGGTTATTAAGGAGCTGACTATTGACACCTATTTTTCTTTTTTCTGAGAGGTATTTTTTTAAATTGTGGGACCTTGGATAAGGCCCCAATTGCTTAAAACCTAGCTACCATGAAGCTAAAAGATAATATGCAAACTCACAAGTTCACAAGTGTTCACATATGCTTACACACAGTGTCATTATGGGAGTTAGAGCTACTTTGGAGGCTTTCAGTGAGAAATATTATCTGCATTCTCACACTTCATAATAACAGAGATGTTTGCTGTGTAAAAATCTTCCCTTCAGCAATATTGTACATTCATGGTTCATGACATCATATTTATAGCAATTAAAATTTCATTTTCTCTTAAAAACATTTGTTCATTCCTAGGGAGTCATTAAATAGATGTCCTGACTTGGCAGGGGAATAGTATTAGTAATCAATGCATATTATACCATATTAGCACTTTATCTAGAAACAAAGAGTATATTTATATGAAAAACCATTCTGAGTTAGGTGAAAAAGGGAAAATGTAGGAGCCAGGTAGAAACAAAAGAAGAGCTAGAGAATCACATATTGCCACATAGTCAAGCCAGGGAAGATAGTGGGTCCAGATGTTTTTGACAATATGAAAAAAAAAGTTTACAAAGAATAATTTTTGATCCCATAACTGGCCCCATTAAATGAAAGCAAGTTTGGATACCAACGGAAATTTTTTCTTTCAATCTTTAATCAAAATGTCATTTATTTTCTGATTTTTCATTTTTTACTCACTTTTAACCAAAGAAATATTAAAACCCCCAGAATTCTCACATTTACAAAACAATAGAGTTGTACAAATGCTTGATTAGAAAATAATAGCTTAGTTATAGACTACACTCAGGAAACCATTGTAATATTGGTAAGAAGTTAGACTCAGCATATGTGAAATTCAAGAAATATCTAGCTCTTTTTTTAAAGGTTCTTCTGAGGATCCTTGATTCCCTCCTTTGTGTTATTTCTTTTCACCTGCCGACCTAGTTATCTGTTGATTTTGTAGATTGAAAAGCATATCTGCTTGAAAACAGTTAACAAAAGCTTTGAACAAAGGGTGATTATGGTTACAAATCTTTTACAGGTTTCTGTTACCTTCTTTTGGCAGGTGTAGGTCTTTATTTGCTGAAATAACTTCCTCTTTTAGAAGGCTGGCTCCATGCCTTCTTTGTTTCAGCTGACATGCCAGCCTCTATTTAACTATTCACTTTTTTTTTAACTGCCAACCATCTGGAGTTAAACTGATTGTGGGGAAAATGGGGGAGGAGGGAGAGGATTTTTTTTTTACCTTTCATAATTGTTATCAAGGTGAAAGGTTTTGTCAGACACATGAATGACCCTTCTCAGATCAGATTTCGATGCCACTTTAGAGTGGCAAAAAGGTTCTCAGGATGCTTACTCATAAAACAGAAACCAGAGGCAAAGGAACATGGGAATAGGACCAAAAATGTGGCTAGAAATAAAGATCTGCTCAATTATAATTCAAACAAAAACAAGTGAGAAACTGTACTCTGTTGAGGCACTATTGGCCAAGCATCTGGGCTTTGGATTCATGCATAATTAAGCTTTAGACAGCTGCAGGCTTCTACAGTGCAACAGGGCACAGGATATCATAATACACAGTAGGCTGCATATCAATGGAACTGTATTTAGATTCACATGAAGCATAAGATTAAAAGACATCAGCAAAAATTAAACAGCATTCAAAATGTCAATGAACAGTTGGACAGGACACTATAAAACAATGAGAATGTCCTGCTTTCTCTCAATTGTTCTTTTCCCCCCACAAAGAGATTTGTTGCAACACTGCTGACTTTGTTCTAAAATGAAGAGAATTAGATCAAAGGAATCAATGAGCATTAATCAAGTTTCAGGGCAACGCAGGGAGAATGAAAATGGCTTGTTTTATTTTTAAAGACTTAACTGAGAAAATCACACACAAGCATTGGAACATTGTGATATACAGATGGTGAGCTTTCAGGAGAATTAAATATTCATGAAAGATAAAAATGTTTCCAGTTACATTTTTAACACATTACACTTTTAGCTCAATGCTCTTTGTGCTCACATATTATGCAGATCCTTTTTTTTCCCTTACAAAGTCTGCACAGTGATTCCTTAGCTGAATGTGGGGATTGAGTCCTATTGCATCTAAGGTGAACACACAATGTCAGTTACCTTCATTCAGGGACGTTGGTTAGCTCTTTCATAACACTTTCTTTGGAATGAGGGAAATAACTGTTCTTGGAAACTGTGCTAAGCCTCCATCATATTCTAAAAACTAGGGTCCCAGGAAAGCTTTTCTGGAGAAGGACAGGGAAGGATAGCTCTTCCAAGTAACAGAATTCTCAATTCAGGTTGCATGGACTCAGGCTCCTTTCTGCCAGATATTCACTGTTTCATTGCATATATTCACTTCAAGGGGAATCAAAGAAGGTTCTTAGAGGTTTTTAATATGATTAACTTGATTGGAATACAAAGAATAAAAATTCATTGTCTTTAGGACAAGACTGTCATTGTTAGTGCAAGAATTATCATTAATAATTTTTCCCATACTGGCTGGATTTATGTTACTCTTCTACCTTCTTCTCCCAGTTTTAAAGTGGAGTTTTTATGAATTGAGACTGATTTTTTGGCATGGGAGTGATATAAGGAATTCATTGATGAACTACTGAAATTAATGAAGATAATTCTGTATGCCAAGGACCTTGGAAAGTGGGTAATATAGTCTTCAAGATGTAAATTGGCTTCTTCTTGGATTTATTTAATTTTAAGAGAGGCAAGAAACTGTAGCTTTTAAAACTATTCGTGTCACATAATAAACAATAATTATACCTTTGTTTCCATCATTCAGCAGTCTTTTCTCTTGTATTGTAAGGTGATTAGTATAAAAGATCAATAATTAAAGAATAACTAAGCTTGTCTGCAGCTATAGCACTTGAGTGGTAAGCAGTTTAACTTGCATCTTTTAATTCTGTCACTATTGTTGTACACTGGACAGCCATACCTGTTTTTCTTTTTTATGGCAAAGAAATAGTTATTTTTTTCAGATATTGAATATAGGATATCTTATCCTAGGTGTAGATTTCAATTCTTCAATAGGCTTATAAAGTTTAGGTCGAAATGTATTAATAGAGAAGATTTGAGAGAATCAATTTGAATCTAATCAATTCATTTTCCCTCTTGGAATTTCGTGCTTTTCTCTTCCTTCTTCTGTTCTCCCTTTTCCCTTTCAGCTCTTGGATGGGACTCAGGAGTAGAGCTTACTCATGTCTATGTGTTACATAAGTCAATATAACATACTTATATGTAGGTGTTTTTAAAGAACCATTAAACCCTTGATTTTCACATGTGAATTCATTTCATTTGAATATTTACATGGTCTACTAATATCTGCTTAGGAAGTATTGATGGAACCAAAGTATCACCTCCTCATCTCTGTGGATAACAAGCTTTTATGGAGAATCTTCATGACCAGGAGTTGTGCATTTGGCAGAACAAGGACACTGATGTTGCCCAGTAAGGAGAGAGAGAGAAGTATGGGACAAGTCAGAAGGAGTGTGTCCTAGCTAGGCAACAAATATTTATTAAGCACCTACTATGTAAGATGGAAAGCAAAAAGAGGCAGAAAGGAGTTGTTATCCACCAAGAATTTATACTCTAATGGGGGAGACAACAAGGAAACACATATGTATGACAAAGCTATGTGTATAAAAAATAGGAAAAGAATTAGAATTAAGAAGGCTTGGGAAAGATTTCTTGTAGAAAATGTAATTTTACCAAGGACTTAAAAGATTGAAGCCAGTAAGTGGAGATGGGAAAGGAGAGTATATGAGGCACTGGGAACAGCTAGAGAAAATACCAAGACCTGAAAGATGGAGTGTCTTGTTTATGGAACAGCAAGCAGGTTAGTGTCACTATATCAAAGAATATCTGTTTGGGAATATGATGCATGAAGACTAGGAAGGTGGGGGTGGAACTAGATGTTTATAAATATCTTTGAATATCAAAAAAGGATTTTGTATTTTATAAGGAAGACAATAGGGAACAACTGGAGTTTATTGAATAGGGTGAGATATAGTTGGATCTCCACTTTGTGAAGATCTTTTTTGTCACTGAATGAAAGAATGATTAGAATGGGGAGAGAACTGAGGCAAGAAAACCTACCAGCAGGCTATAGCAATACTCCAGGCATAAAGTGATAAAGTACCCTGTACCTGGGTGACGATAATATCAAAGGAGAGAAGCAATAACATTTAAAAGATGCTAGCAAAAGTGAAATCAACAGCTCTTGACAATAGATCTGATACTGGGGTAAGACAGTGAATAGTTCAAAGTATCACTGAGATTTTGAGTCTGAGAAACTGAAGATGGTGCTTCCCTCTGCTATAAAGAAGGCAGTTAGGGAGTAGCACTTAGAGGGAAGAATGAGTTCTATTCTGCATATGCTTAGCTAAAGATGTCTACTGGATATCCAGTTCCAGATATATGAAAGGTGGTTTAAATTTGAGTTTGGAGGTCAGCAGATAAGATAGAGTGGGATAGGTTGATTTAAGAATCATTAGCATGGAGATGATAATTAAGTGCATGCAAGCTGATGAGATCACCAAATGAAGCATTGTGAGAGAAGAAAAGAAAGACCAGGATAAAGCCCAGAGGGACATTGATAGTTTGAGAGTGTGATCTGGATGAGCATCAAATAAAGGAGATGGAGGAGGCATGATCTGATATCTAGGAAGAGAATCAGGAGGGAAAGATGTCCTGAAAACTTAGAGAAAAGAGAATATCAAGGAAAAGATGGTAATCAACTGCATCAAAGGCAATAGAAAATTTGAGTAGAATGAGGACTAAGGAAAGACTGTATGATTTGACAATCAAGAGATCATTGGTCACTTTGAGGAGAGTAATTTTGGTGGAATGATGAGGTTGGGAAGCATATTCTAAGGAAGTAAGAAGGAAATGAGATAAGAGAAAATAGACATTCTATCACAGATGACATTTTCAATAAGGTTAGTTATAAAGGTCAGAAGAGATATAAGGCAATAGTTCATATGAGAGTTTGTTAAGTATTGGGGTGATATACATATATTTGTAGGCAAAAGCAAAGGAGCCAGCAGTAAGAGAGAGATTTAAAATAAATGGTAAAGGGGGTGGAGCCAAGATGGCGGAAAGGAAGCAGTAACCTCGCTGAGCTCCTCAGTCACTAAGTCTCAAAGGGTGAATCTGAGCGGATTCCTGAGTGACAGAGCCCACTGGAAGACAGAGTGTGGCAGAATCCAGCCCAGGAGGTTGCCAAGTGTGTCCGCACAGGTCAAGCGCAGAGCGTGTGGGGTCTGCACAGCTCAGACCTAAGTGCAGACAAGCAGACTACACCAGAGAGAGAAAAAGCCCCAGCCTGCAGACTTACCAAAGAAGAATCGCAGTCATCTCGCAGAGGGAATGGATCATTGGAGCCAGGTAGGAGAGTCCGGCCCCCAGTGGAGAGAGTGGCTTCTCAGGATGCATTCAGCCCCCAGCCTGGAAGTTTAGAAACTGCCTGCCTGTATAATACAGGGGCTGGAATGGCAAAGTAAATTCTAGCTGCTCTGATCCTCCCATCCCTCCTTCATGAAGCAGAAAACCCAAAGATAAGTCTCCCATCCAGACTGAAATCCCAAGTTAATGGAAATAGCCTCAGGCTTGAGAATCTCCAAGAAGGGTTGTAACTGAGACAGCCAGGGATCTGAAGAGAAGAGAGGGAGGGGACCCAACAAGCCCCACCTCACCTCTCCAACAAAAGCCTACTTATAGCCCAGGGGTATAGAGGCAGAAATCTGAAGTGGTCAGACTCATCCCCACCTACACATCTACATTCCTCACTGACTTCCCTGACTAAGCCATAAACTAGCCACCCAGAGGTATTCAAGGTCAAGTATCAGGCCCCAAACCCATAGCCTGAGAAACTAAGAAACAGGAAGTTACAATGGGAAGGAAGGAAGCTGAAAAGGAGAAGGGGAAGGCAAGAAAGTCTTCTCCAGCATACTATGCAGGGCAAGAACAACAAAACACAAAGGACAATATAGACTCTCTGCCTACACCAGAGACCACAGAAAGAAACGTGATCTGGTCTCAAGCCCAAATAGCATTCCTGGAGGAGCTTAAGGAAAATGTTAAAGACCAACTCAGGGAGGCAGTGACCAACTTGGAAAAACGTCTCAGTGAAGTAATTGGAGAAAATACCTCCCTAAAAAAGGAACTTCAAAAACTAACTGAAGACCATAATTCACTAAAAATTAGATACAATCAAACTGAAACTCAGAACTCTATGATGCAGCAGGAGTCAATCAAAAAAAAAAAAAACGATCGAAAAATTGGAAGAAAATGTAAAATATCTCACTGGAAAAATAACTGACCTAGAGAACAGATCCAGGAGAGACAACTTAAGAATTATTGGTCTACCAGAAAGCCATGATGAAAAAAGCAGTCTAGACAACATCCTCCAAGAGACTGTCAAAGAGAACTGTCCTGAGGTCCTGGAATCAGAAGACAAAATAGGTATCGATAGAATTCACCAGACTCCTCCTGAAAGAGATCCCAAACCAAAAACCCCAAGAAATATAGTAGCCAAATTCCAGAATTACAAGATTAAAGAAAAAATTCTACAAGCAACCAAAAAGAAACAATTCAAATATTGAGGAACTACAGTTAGGATCACACAGGACCTATCAGCTTCTACATTAAAAGAGCAGAGGGACTGGAATTTGATATTTCACAGGGCAAGAGAGCTAGGACTACAACCAAGGATTAACTACCCAGCAAAACTGAGCATAATCTTTCAGGCAAGGAGATGGACGTTTAATGAAGTAAGGGACTTCCAGACTTTCCTAATGAAAAACCCAGAGCTCAATGGAAAATTTTATCTCCAATTACAAGACTCCAGAAGGACATAAAAAGGTAAACAAGGGTAACATAGACTCACACATGCAGAAGTGCACACACCCACACCCACAAACACATGCGCATTACTTGGGATGCAACAAGAGCAAAATGTTCACATCCCCCCCTATATGTGGAGCAGATAACTGTCAACATTCGAAATCTTTATGATTATCATGACCTGCAAAAGGGTTGTACTTAGAGGGTGTGGGTATGAATGCACTAACATGGAGTCTAAAAAAAAAGACTATTAAGGGGATCAAAGGTACTGTAATGGGAAAAAGGAAAGGATGAGCTAGGAAAAGGTAAAATATGCCATCTGAAGAGGCATCAAAACACACTATAGAAGAGGGGAAAGAAAGAGGGAGAGGAATATCATTTAAACAGTATTCTCACTGGTTCTGGTTCAAAGAAGGATCAAATTAATCAGTGAAGTTTAAGATTGTAATGTGAATAGACACATAAATTCATTAAATAGAGGAAAAGGAGGGAGGGAGAGGAGCACTGTTTGAAATTTACTCTCATTGGTTTGGAATGAAACGGGGAGTAATTTACTCTGATAAGTATAAAAATTTATTGTGTCCTATAGATAGTGGGAGGGTAAGGGGGGAGAGGTGAAAAGGAGGAGACTAAAGGGAGGGATTAGAAGGGAGAGAAAGAGTAGTAAGGGGAGAGGGTAGGTTAAGAAGGGTGGTCACTGGGTGGGAACACTGAGGGAGGGGGCAGTCAAAAGGGAAAACTTCAAGGAGGGGAAGGGAGAAAGAAGAAACAAAAACATAAACAGGGGAGGGAATAGGATGGAGGGGAAGAGACAGATAGTCATCATTACTGTGAATGTGAATGGGATGAACTCTCCCATAAAACAGAGGTGGATAGCAGAATGGATTAAAAACCATAATCCTACAATATGCTGTCTTCAAGAAACACATTTGAAACAAAGGCATACCCACAGGGTAAAGGTAAAAGGTTGGAGTAAAATTTATTATGCCTCAGCTAAAGTAAAAAAAGCAGGGGTAGCAATACTTATCTCAGATAAAGCAAAAGCAAAAATAGATCTAATCAAAAGAGATAAGGAAGGAAACTATATCCTACTAAAAGGCACCATTGAGAATGAAGCAATATCACTACTTAATATATATGCACCAAGTGGTATAGCATCCAAATTCCTAGAGGAGAAGTTAAAGGAATTAGAGGAAGAAATAGATAGCAAAACTATACTAGTGGGGGACCTTAATCTCCCCCTCTCTGAACTCGATAAATCTAACCTCAAAATAAACAAGAAAGAGATTAAGGAGGTGAATAGAATCTTAGAGAGACAAGATATGATGGATCTCTGGAGAAAACTGAATGGGGACAAAAAGGAATTTACTTTCTTTTCAGCAGTACATGGTACATACTCAAAAATAGACTATGTATTAGGGCATAAAAACCTCACAATACAGTGCAGAAAGGCAGAAGTCTTAAGTGCATCATTCTCACATCATGATGCAATAAAAATTATATGCAATAAAGGGCCAGGGAAAGATAGACTACAAACTAATTGGAAATTAAACAATTTAATCCTAAAAAATTGGTGGGTCAAACAAGAAATTACAGAAACAATCAGTAATTTCATTCAAGAGAATGATAATAATGAGACAACATACCAAAATTTGTGGGATGCACTAAAGGCAGTTCTCAGGGGAAGTTTTATATCCCTGAGTGCATACTTAATTAAAGCAGGGAGAAGGGAGGTCAATGAATTGGACATGCAATTGAAAAAGTTAGAAAAAGAACAAATTGAAAATCCCCAATTTAGTACTAAATTAAAAATATTGAAAACCAAGGGAGAGATTAATAAAATTGAAATTAAGAAAACTATTGAATTAATAAATAAAACTAAAAGCTGGTTCTATGAATAAATCAACAAAATTGATAGACCCTTAGTCAATATGATTAAAAAAAAAGAAGAAAACCAAATTATGAGTATCAAAAATAAAAAGGGGGAATCTACCTCTAAGGAAGAGGAAATCAAAATAATAATGAGGAATTATTTTTCCCAATTGTATGCACATAAATATGACAATCTTAGTGAAATGGATGAATATATACAAAATCACAAGTTGTCCAGATTAACTGAAGAGGAAGTGAATTACCTAAATAACCCCATCTCAGAAAAAGAAATCAAACAAACCATCAATGAACTCCCTAGGAAAAAATCTCCAGGGCCAGATGGGTTCACTAGTGAATTCTATCAAACATTTAAAGAAAAATTGATTCCAATACTCTACAAACTATTTGGGAAAATTAGTGAAGAAGGAGTCCTACCAAACTCTTTCTATGACACAAATATGGTACTGATTCCTAAATCTGGAAGAGATAAAACAGAGAAAGAAAATTATAGACCAATCTCCCTCATGAATTTAGACGCAAAAATTCTAAATAAAATATTAGCCAAAAGACTCCAACAACTTATCACAAAAATAACACACCCTGATCAGGTAGGATTCATTCCAGGAATGCAAGGATGGTTTAATATTAGGAAAACCATCAGTATAATTGAGCATATCAACAATAAAACTAGCAGAAACCACATGATCATCTCAATAGATGCAGAAAAGGCTTTTGACAAAGTACAACATCCATTCCTATTAAAAACACTAGAAAGTATAGGAATAAATGGAGCCTTCCTTAAAATAGTTGATAGCATCTATTTAAAACCATCAGCAAGTATTATATGCAATGGGGATAAACTAGAAGCCTTTCCAATAAGATCAGGAGTGAAACAAGGGTGTCCACTATCACCCCTCTTATTCAATCTGGTACTAGAAACGTTAGCTGTAGCAATTAGAGAAGAAAAAGAAATCAAAGGAATCAAATTAGGCAAAGAAGTGACCAAGCTGTCACTCTTTGCAGATGATATGATGATATACTTAGAGAATCCTAGAGAATCAAGTAAAAAACTACTTGAGGCAATAAATAAATTTGGCAAAGTTGCAGGATATAAAATAAACCCACATAAATCCTCAGCATTCCTGTACATCACTAATAAAACTCAACAGCAAGAGATAGAACGAGAAATCCCATTTAAAATCACTGTAGACATTATAAAATATTTGGGAATCTACTTGCCAAAACAAACCCAGAATCTATATGATCACAACTACAAAACACTTCTCACACAAATAAAAGCAGATCTAAATAGTTGGAAAAATATCAATTGCTCATGGCTGGGTCGAGCTAATAAAAATGACAATTTTACCCAAACTAAACTATATATTTAGTACCATACCAATCAATTTACCAAAAAACTACTTTGTAGAGTTAGACAAAATAATAATAAAATTTATTTGGAAAAACAAACGGTCTAGAATATCAAGGGAATTAATGAAAAGAAATGCTAGGGAAGGTGGACTAGCTATGACAGATCTTAATCTGTATTATACAGCAGCAGTCATCAAAACTGCTTGGTACTGGAAGCGACGCTGTTACTACCGGTCTTAGTTGTCTCAGGCGAGATGGCTTCAAGGTTACTGCGGGGCGCCGGGGCACTGGCTGTCCAGGCCTTGAAGGCCTGTGGCCCTGTTCGGGTGGCCGCTCGGTCCATGTCGACTGGAGGAGGTATCCCTTCTGATGAGGAGCAGGCTACTGGCTTGGAGAGAGAGATTATGATGGCTGCAAGAAATGATTTGGTTCCATACAATATGCTAGCCCCAAAGGCAGCTCCAGGGACTAAGGAGGAGCCCAACCTGGTCCCTTCCATCACTGACAAGTGAATAGTGGGCTGTATCTGTGAAGAGGACAACAGTGCAGTCATCTGGCTCTGGCTTCACAAAGGTGAGACACAGCGTTGCCCTAACTGTGGAACCCATTACAAGCTGGTACCCCACCAGTTTAGCCACTGAGCTCCTGAACTGGTTTACTTGAGATGTGTTATGTTTTCTTCCCTCCAATAAAAGACTAGCCATTTCCCTGGCACTCCCATAAAAAAAAAAAAAAAAACTGCTTGGTACTGGCAGAGGTGTAGAGTAGTGGATCAATGGAATAGATTAGGCACAGGAGACCCAGCAGTTAATGAATATAGTAATCTATTGTTCCATAAACCCAAAGACCCCAGTTTTTGGGATAAGAATGCACTATTTGACAAAAACTGCTGGGAAAACTGGAATACAGTATGGCAGAAACTGGGCATAGACCACTATCTAACACCATACACCAAAATCAAGTCTAAATGGGTGCATGATCTAAGTGTAAAGGATGATACTGTAAGCAATTTGGGAAAGCAAGGAATAGTTTACCTGACAGATCTGTGGAGAGGGGAAGATTTTAGGACCAAACAAGAATTAGAGAGCATTATAAAATGCAAAATGGATAATTTTGATTACATTAAATTGAAAAGCTTCTGCACAAACAAAGCCAATGTAACCAAGATCAAGAGGGAGGTGGGAAATTGGGAAAGAATTTTTACAGCTTGTGTCTCTGATAAAGGACTCATCTCTAAAATTTATAGAGAATTGAGCCAAATCTATATGAATACAAGTCATTCCCCAATTGATAAGTGGTCAAAGGATATGAACAGGAAATTTTCAGAGAAAGAAATTAAAGATATCTATAAGTATATGAAGAAATGCTCTAAATCACTATTAATTAGAGAAATGCAAATCAAAACAACTCTGAGATACCACATCCCTCCAGTCAGATTGGCTAAGATGACAAAACAAGAAAGTGACAAATGCTGGAGAGGATGTGGACAAATTGGAACGATAATACATTGCTGGTGGAGTTGTGAACTTATCCAACCATTCTGGAGAGCAATCTGGAATTATGCCCAAAGGATTATAAATAATTTCATACCCTTTGATCCAGCCATACCACTTCTAGGGTTATATCCCAAAGAGATCATAGAAGTGGGAGGAAGACCCATATGTACAAAAATATTTTTAACAGCCCTTTTTGTGGTTGCAAAGAATTGGAAACTAAAGGGGTGCCCATCAATTGGGGAATGGCTAAACAAGTTGTGGTATATGAATGTAATGGAATTTTATTGTGCTATAAGAAACGAGGAGATGACGGATTTCATAATTACCTGGAGAGACTTATACAAACTGATGCTGAGTGAGAAGAGTAGAATCAGAAGAAATTTGTATGCAATCACAGACATACCATATCTGTGACGACCAACTATGACAGACTGGACTCTTTTCAGCAATGCAGTGATATAAGTTAATCCCGAATGACTCAAGAAAGTGAGAAATGCGCCATCCAGAGATATAACTATTAAGAACTGAGCCTGAATCCTGATGGAAGCAAACTAAATGATCTTGTTTTTCTCATTGTTTGGTTTTATTTCTTCCTTACCATCTTTCATCCCACGTAGTACAATATGCCCTTGTAATTGGAATAATGTCTAATATGAATGCATTTGCAGACCCTATACTGTACTATATGCTGTCGTGAGTGGAGCGGGGAGGGAAGTAAAGGAAATTTGAAAATCAAGGAACTATGGAATTGAATCTTGTTAACTGAAACTAAACTAATAAATTAATAAAAAAATTTTTAAAAAATGGTAAAGCTGGGATGGTATCTCATCTCCTTTCGTAGATGAGAGTGATTATATCTGATTAGGGTTAAGGGTAATACTTCATGTGAGACAGGGATAAAGGAAAAGATAATGGCAGAAGGAATATTAATGGGGGTCCAAGATGGTAGAGCACAGGAAGCCTCAGAAAACTTCCAAAATTCCCCTTCAAATAATGCCTTAAATTAAATTGTAAAGTGGCAGAAGAAACCAATAAAAGGTTAGGGTGAGATGTTTTTCTAGCCCAAGGCAACTTCAGAAGTAAAAAGGAGAGATCTATGATTTGCTGGTAGGGGAAGGCCCGGAGACCACCCAGCAGCATCATAAGCTGTGGGTATTTAAAAAGAGAACAGAGAAAGCAATGATTTTGGGAACTTTCAAACCAGACACAACAAGAGGATCAGATACCTGGTATGAAAAAGAATTTGCAACATCCTTGTGCTAGCACTGGGCAAAGTGGAAGTGAAGTGCTGCAAAGTGGAAAAAGTCAATGCCTGTCTAACCACCGCCAAGGAACAGAGTCCAATTTTAATATAAAGTTCAGAGTTAAGAAAAAGGCTAGAAAATGAGCAAACAACAATAATAAATCTGACCATAAAAACTACTATGATAGGTAAGATCAAGGTACAAACTCGGAAGAAGACAGAGATGTCAAAACATCTACATTCCTTAAAGTAAAGCAAAAATGGTGAATTAGACACAAGACCAATGAGAATACCTAGAACAGTTAAATGATCAATATCCTAGAAGCAGAGGGTAAAATAGACATAGAAAGAATCCACCAATCACTTGCAAAAAGGAAATCTCAAAATGAAAGCTCCTAGGAATATTATAGCCAAACCACCACAGAACAACAATCCCACTTCATACTCCCTCCCCCAATCTGCTCTTTCCTATGTCCTCTACCATTCCCCATCCAACTTTCCAGTAAGGCAAGATGGATCCCCATACCCCAGTGCCTGTATATCTTAGTTCTCAGTGAATGTAAATAATAATAATAATAATAATAATAATAATATTTTTAAACATTTGATTTTAAAAGTTTCAATTCCAAATTATTACCCTTCTTCCCTCTTCACCCACCCTTACTAGGAAGATAAGCAATTCAATATAAGTTGTACATGTGTAGTTATGCAAAACATTTCCATGGTGGATCTATTGTGAAAGACTTACTATATTTCCCTCCCTTGTATCCCACCCCCCTCTTGTTCTATATTTTACTTTGACCTTGTCCTTTTTCAAAAGTTTGTGCTTCTAACTACCCTCCCCCCTTCTGCCCTCCCTTCTATGATCCCCTTCTTATCCCCTTTCCCCCTACTTTCCTGTAGGGTAAGATACCCTATTCAGTGTGTATATTATTCCCTCCTTAAGCCAAATTCAATGAGAGAAAGGTTGACCCATCCCCTTTTGCATTCTTGTTCTTCCCCTCCATTGTAACAGTTTTCTCCTGCCTTTTTTACATGAGATAATTTACCCTATTTTGTCTCTCCCTATCTCCTCTAATTATATTCCTCTCTCACCTCTAAATTTTATTTTTTAAATATCATCCCTTCTGGGGTGGAGCCAAGATGGTAGCATAGAAGCAGTAAAACTCCCTGAACTCCCCCCCATAATGACTTCAAATATCTATAAAAGATGACTCTAAACAAACTTTAGAGCTACAGAACCCAGAAAGTGACAGAGAGACACAAATCTGCTGAAGGCAGTCCAGCAAGCCAGCAGGAAAGGTTGATCACAGCACCCTGAGAGCAAAGCACAGCCCAGTGTGAACCCATGGATTTAGCCCCCGGGCAGCCTGTAGTGGCAAGCACCCCAATATCCCCAGGGTGACTGCCAACATAGGTTCTTATATCTGCTTTTCAAAAGGAAAGCAACTCAAAATGGGTTAACAAGCTTACTTTAATCAAACAAACATGCATTACCTAGTTCAGGGGCAAAAAGGTCAGCACCCCAAACTTCAGAGTTACAGAACTTACAGATCAAACAGACAGGCTTCCAAACTGTCCTACCATTATATCAATACCAAATCACAGTTACCAGAGAGGGAAGCACCAACATCTGGGTTTTCAAAGCCGGGGGGGGCTCTCAACAACGTCTTCCCAGAGTCTCATCTGGTCAAATCACACAACACTTCTCAAAGTGAGCCCCAAACAAAGCCTCAAATCAGGGATTATATAGTCTTCTCCTGGGTCAGAAAATGTAACAACCTTCTAGACCCACTGCCCAATCACAGAGTATCAAGGTGTGGGCTTTCCTGAAAAACAAGCCTCCCACCACAGGCTCCAGGTGCACTTAAGCTAGGGGCAGGGAAGATCTTTAAATTTGCATTTCCATTACACAGCCCTGACCAGACCAATATTGGCTGGAGTGGACCTTCAGAGAGTGGATTACCAGCACCTGTGGTGGTTTCCAGGAACATCAATTCATAAATGGTGGTTTCCAGGAACATCAATTCATAAATGCCAAAAGACAAGGGACAGTGTGGAACTCTATTGGACCTGGCAGGGACAGAGGGACAGTCTGGCTTCTGCCCGAAGAGTGAGAAGCCTCAGAGGTGCAGCAGTTGTTCAACTGCCTCCACATGGCTGCTTCAGAGCTCTTGGCCTGCAGATTGTAGGGGGACCAAGGGACCATTCTTACAGGCAAGCGGTCTTGCTTTAACCTGCCTGCTTCCAGATAACAATCTTAGATGATGGTCCTGATTTGTGTGACCAGTGAGCCAGAGCATGTGGGAGCTGTAAAGATGGCACCCTCCTAATAGCTATGGCAGCTGCAAAACCCCAGTGATTTGGGACAAAGCTCTGCTCTCTGGAAGCAGAGTTCTACTATGGCAAAGAGCTCAAAAGTAAAGTAATTGAGTGGCAACATGAGGAATCAAAGGAAGCAAAGTAAGCACAGCAATCCAACTTTAGATTCCTTTTTTTTTGGAGAAAAAAAAAGGATGAAAGAATGGAATGGGAGGAAGACAATGAAGTTCAGAACTCCTGCACCAAAAGCTTCAAGAAAAATATGAATTGGTTACAGGCTATGGAGGACCTCAAAAAGGATTTTGAAAATCAAGGAAGAGAAGTGGAGGAAAAATTGTGAAGAGAAATGATAATGATGCAACAGAATAATGAAAAGAGAGTCAATAACCTGACTGAAGAAAATAACACCTTAAAAACAGATTAAGTCAAATGGCAAAAGAGGCCCAAAAAACCAATGAGGAGGAGAATGCCTTAAAATGCTGAATTTGCCAGATGGAAAAATAATTTCAAAAGCTCATTGAAGAGGATAATTCCTTCAGAATTAGATTGGAGCAAATGGACGCTAATGACTTTATGAAAAATGAAGATAATATTAAAGAGATCCAAACAAAGGAAAAAAGAGAAAGCAATGTGAAGTATCTCATTGGAAAAACCCCAACTTGGAAAATAGATCCAGGAGAGATCATTTGAAAATTATTGGACTACCTGAAAGCCATGATAAAAAAAAAGAAGTTGTAAGTCATCCATCTGGAAATTCTCAAGGACAATTGCCCTGATATTTTAGAACCAGAGAGCAAAATAGAAATTGAAAGAATTCACCAATCACCTCTTGAAAAAAAACCCCAAAAAGAAAACTCCTAGGAATGTTATAGCCAGGTTCCACAGTTCCCAAATCAAGGAGAAAATATTACAAGCAGCCAAGAAGAAATGACTTGAATGTTGTGAAAACACAATCAGGATAACACAGGATGTACAACCTTATATATTGAGGGTTCATAGGGCTTGGTATATGATATTCTGGAATTCAAAGGATCCAGGATTAAAACCAAGAATCAGCTACCCAGCAAAAGTGAGTATAATAGAGGACTTTCAATCATTCTTGATGAAAATAAAACAGTTATATAGAAAATTTGACATTCAAATACAAGAAGCAAGAGAAGCATGAGAAGGTAAACAAGGAAAAAAAATAATAAGGAACTTATCAAAGTTGAACTATTTACATGCCTACATGCTAAAACAATAATTGTAACTTATGCAACTTTTCTCAATATGAGGAAAGTTGAAGGGTATAAAAATTCAGAGGGCACAGGATCAATTGACTAAGAAGGGATCATATTTAAAAGGTGAAATTGAGAGGTGAGAGAGGAATATAATGAGAGGAAATGGGGAGAGAAAGAATGGGGTAAATTGTCCCATATATAAGAAGCAAGGGATAACTGTTACAATGGAGGGTAAGAACAGGAAGGCAAAATGGAATAAGTCCACCTTAATCTCATTGAATTTGGCTTAGGGAGGCAATGACATGCATACTAAATTGCGTATCTTGCCCTACAAGAGAGTAGGGGAGAAGGGAATGAAGTGGGGGGATGATCCAGGGGATGGCAGGGCAATATTCCTTGAGAATTTATGGAAGGATTACTTATAGGGTCTTTTTTTTTTGATCATGCTTTCAGGTAGTCCAATAATTTTTAAATGATCTCTTCTGGATCTATTTTCCAGGTCAGTGGTTTTTCCAATGATATATTTCACATTGCTTTCTCTTTTTTCATCAGTTTGGTTCTGTTTAATAGTATTTTGTTTTCTCATAAAGTCATTAGCTTCCATTTGTTCCTATCTAATTCTGAAGGAATAATCCTCTTCAGTGAGCTTTTGAAATTCTTTTTCCATTTTGCAAATTTGGGTTTTTAAGACATTCATCTTCTCATTGCCTTTTTGAGGCTCTTTTGCCATTTGAGTTAGTCTATTTTTTAAAGTGTTATTTTCTTCAGTCAGGTTGTTGACTATTCTCATTATTTTCTTGCATCATTATCATTTCTCTTCCCAATTTTTCCTCCACTTATTTTACTTGGTTTTTAAAATCCTTATTGAGCTACTCAATGGCTTGTAACTAGTTCATATTTTTCTTGGAACCTTTTGGTGCAGGAGTTCTGACTTCATTGTCTTCCTCCCATTCCATGCTTTGATCTTTTTTGTATCCTAAATAGGAATCTAAGGTTTGACTGCTTTTCTAGCTTTGCTTTCTTTGCTTGCTCATGTTGCCACTCAATTAGTTGACTTTTGAGCTTTTTGCCACAGTAGAACTCTGCTTCCAGAGAGGACAATTTTGTGCCAATTCACTGACGTTTTTGCAGCTGATAGAGGTATAGAGGTATAGTTAGGTGCCCTCTGTGAAGGCTCTGGCACATGCTCACACATCCCAGGTCTCCACCCAAGACAGTGTTCCTGATCCAAGTAGGTTAAAGCAGGAACAATTACATCTCAGAATGATCATTTGGTCCCCCTGCAATCTGCAGGCCAGGAGCTCTGAAGCAGCCATGCAGTGGCAGCTCCAGGGCCACCAAACCTCCACTACTTCTTGCCCCAGGGTACAGAGGCTATACAGAACCACCCCTCCCCCAGTTCCAACAGAGCTCTACACTGATCTTTTACTTTGTCTTTGGCATTTTTGATGTGACAGTTCTGGAAACCACCACTGCTGCTGGTGATCCACTCTCTGGAAGTCTATTCCAGCCCCTGCTCATCACAGCCACCCTGTGGCTAAAGCATGGGCTCATGTTGGGCTGGGCTTGGCTGCCAGCATGCTGTGATAGACCCTGGCTTTTGGTCTGCTGGGCTGCCTTCAGCGGGAGATTTATTTCTCTTTGTCAGTTTGTGGGCACTGTAGCTCTAAAGATTTTTTAGAGTCATACTTTATAGATATTTGAGGTGGTTATGGGAGACCTCAGGGTGTTTTCCTGCTTCTATGCTGCCATTTTGTCGATGTCTCCCCCCCCATCTTATTTGGTCTTATTCTTTCTCCTTTTCTCCAGGTCCATACCTCCATTTGTTGGATATTTCATGCTGGATATTCTTCAAGTATCTTAAATTCAACATGTGCAAAACAAATTTCATTATCTTTCCCTCAAACCCAAACTTCTTCTGAGCTTCACTATGTCTTTTGAGGGAAAGCCTTCTTGTCATCCAGGTTCACCTTCTTGGTATTATCCTTGGCTCTTTACTTTACCCTATTTAATATATTTAATTTGTTTCCAATTTTTTTTTCTATTTATATGACCACATGTTTCCCATCCTTCCGCTTTTGTCTACTTTAGTCCATCACCCCTGTACTATTCTACTCCAATACTTTCTTAATTAGTCTTCATCCCTTAAGTCTCTATCCATTTTATTCCACCTTCCACACAAAGGCTAAAGTAATTTTTTTTTTTTTGCTTTTTGGATAGGGGAAGGTAGGGCAATTTGGGTTAAGCGACTTGCCCAATGTTACACAGTTTGTGTTATGTTAAATGTCTGTATCTGGATTTGAACTCAGGTCCTCCTGACTCCAGGGTCAGTGCTCTATTTATTGTTCCACCTAGCCAAAGTAATTTTCCTAAAGTGCAGGTATAATAACACCACTTACTTATTACTAAAACCAATAATTAAAATCATTAGCCCTTAATTAAAAAAACTCCTTACTGCCCCTAGGCTTAAATAAAATCTCTTCTCTGACATCTAAAGCTCTTGACAATTTCACCCCTTTCCAATCTTTCTAATTTGTTATATAATCCCTTCCCACTCTGGATGTTTAGGTCAAAAGGAACTTCTTGCTGCTTCTCACACATGGCATTTTATCTCTTCTCTCTTCATCTCTGTGCTGATTATATAAAATGGAAATATTCTTGTTCACCTTCATCTTGTAGAATTTCTTATTTATTTTGAAGCTCTGATCAAACAAAACAATCTACATGAAACCTTTTATGATCCCCTTGGCTGACAGTGGTATCTAACCTAAACTTTACTTTAAATTTATTTTGCATATATTTTATTGTACTAATTTATGCACATGTTGTCTCCCTCCATAAAATTTCAAGTCCTTGAGTGTTTCATGTTTTTCTTTGTACACGCCAAGTCTAGCACAATGCTTGGCACATTACAGGATGTAATTAATTTTTAATTAATTGATTATCAGATAAATTTAATGTATTGCAAGTCATTTTTTTTACCATATGAGCCAATGATACTTTATGCCATAGATTGGTCTACAGATTTAAAATGATTTAGACCAGAGAATCATAGATATAATATTTAAAAGAAGTTCAAAAATTACCCAGTAAAGTAAATATAGTAGAGTAGGTTGAAATAGTCAGCCCAGTCTTCTGCCACAAATATTTTTATAAAAACCTAAAACACAGGGGGTGGAGCCAAGATATCGGAGTAAAAACAGCGTGTCCAAGCCACTCTACCTCCAGATTTCCTCCAAATTATGTAAAAAGGGACTCTGAACAACTTCTGGAGCCCCAGCACCCACAGAATGACACAGAGAAGCTAACCTCCCCCTGAGCACACAGAGGCAGCTCCAGCTCCTGGACTGCGAACTGTAGGGAGATCCAGGGATCAGTCTTAGGGGGTAATCACTCTTGTTTTAACCTCCCTGGATCTGGATTGTGATCTGGAGTGGAGCTTGTGGGTGGGTTTCCAGCTTGCCAGAAACAGAAGTTGCCCCCCCCCCACATGTTCACGATGAAAATTCCCCTATCTGGCGGCAAAAAGCCATAGTGTGGCAACAAGCCCAAAAGTCAAGTAATTAAGTGGCAACATGCCAAGGCAAAGGAAACAAATTAAACAGAAAAATGCAACCCTAGACTCCTACTTTGGGGGCAAGGAGGGTTGAAGCATGGAGCAGGAAGAGGACTGTGAGGTCAGAAGTCCTGCTCCAAAAGCCCCAGGGGAAAACATGAGCGGGTTGCAGGCCATAGAGGACCTTAAGAAGGACTTTAAAAATCAAATAAGAGAAGTGGAGGAAAAATTGGAAAGAGAAATGAGAAGGATGCAGGAAAAGTATGAAATGAGGGTCAACAGCCTGACTGAGGAAAACAACACCTTAAAAAATAGACTAACTCAAATGGCAAAAGAGGCCCAAAAGGGCAATGAGGAGAAGGATGCCTTAAAAAGTCGAATTTGCCAGATGGAAAAAGAATCTCAAAAGCTCACTGAGGAGATTCATTCCTTCAGAGTTAGACTGGAGCAGATGGAAGCTAATGACTTTATGAGAAATCAAGATGCTGTTAAGCAGATCCAAACAAATGAAAGATTAGAAGGCAATGTGAAATATCTCATGGGAAAAACCACTGACCTGGAAAATAGATCCAGGAGAGAAAATTTAAAAATTATTGGACTACCTGAATGCCATGATCAAAGAAAGAACCTAGAAATCACCCTTCAAGAAATTCTCAAGGAAAATTGCCTTGATGTTTTAGACCCAGAGGGCAAAATAGAGGTTGAAAGAATCCACCGATCACCTCCTGAAAAAGATCACAAAAAGAAAACTCCCAGGAATATTATAGCCAGGTTCCAGAATCCCCAGATCAGGGAGAAAATACTACAAGCAGCCAGGAAGAAACAATTTCAATTTTGTGGAAACACAATAAGAATAGCACATGACCTGGCAGCTTCTACACTGAGGGCTCGAAGGGCATGGAATATGATATTCCAGAGGGCAAAAGAGCTGGTAATGAACCCAAGGGTCACCTACCCAGCAAAACTGAGTATTTTATTTCAGGGGAATATTTGGTCATTCAGTGGAATAGAGGACATTCAAGCACTCTTGAGGAAAAAAAACAGAATTGAATAGAAAATGTGACATCCAGACACAAGAAGGAAGAGATGCCTGAGAAGGTAATTAGGGAAAGGAAATCAAAAGGAACTTATCAGTGTTGAACTATTTACTTTCCTATATGGAAAAACAATAACTGTGACCAAGGAAATCTTTCTCACTACAAAAATAATGGAAGAAGGGTGTATGGTCATGTGAATACATATGTGAATGTGTGTGTATATGGTTACAGTTATATATGGATAGAGGGCATAGGTTGAATTTGTTGGGAAGGGAGGATACTCAAGGGGTTAAGTTGTGAGGTGAGGGAGGAAAGTGGCAAGAGGAGATGGGGAGAGACAGGGTAGGGTAAACTATCTCATGTAGAGGAAGCAGGGGGAAGTGGTTGCAGGGGAGCGAAACCACATTCTCATTGAATTTGGTTCAGGGAGAGAATGACATACATACTAGGTGGGTCATCTCAACCTACAGCAGAATGGGGGTAAGAGGGATGAGAGGAGGGATAATGGATAGGTGGGCATCCTTGGGGGGAGGGGAGGTTGGTGGTACCCACTATGGAAGAGGGACAGGATCAAGTGGGGAATGGACTAGGTGTGGGGTGGGATGAGGGGGAACGAATTATAAGCAGCCTTGTAAAATATATCTACTATGGTAATGTTCTGCATAGCTAGACATATACAAAATATATTGAATTACTTATCTCCCCAGAGGGAATGGGTGACAAAGGAGGAAGGAAATGGATCTGAAATTCAAGGTCTTAAGATTAAATGTTTCAAATATATGTAAATACTATTATTAATCCTCTTTTGCTTGTAATTGGGAGATAAGATGTGCAGGCATTGGGACCCAAAGATTCACCTTTCTCTAATGGAGAGGTTGAAGGGGGTGTGGGAGAGGGTATGGGAGAGAGCAGATTGGAGGAAGTGATGTCTTGCAGGACTGCTGTTCTGCGAGGGTAGGTAGGGAAAAACAAGGGGGGGGGGATGATTGTAACTCAAAATCTGGCGGAAATGAATGATGTAAAACAGAAGTTAATAAAGCATTTGTTTAAAAAAAAAGAACCGGCTGGCACCTATTAAACACTTCTCAACTTGGCTTAAAAAAAACAACCCTAAAACACTTGTTATAGCAATCACTTATTAGAAAATTTTAAAAAGTCAATGAGTAGTTATTTTGTCCCAGGTCTTGGTTAAGGAGATAGACAGAAAGATATGAATACTCTGGGGACAAGTTGAGCTAGGAGCATCCTGGCAATACCTTTCCAGTACAGGGACTGAGTGAAGTCATGTCTATGGCTATGTATTAGGACAATAAGAGGTACCAGATATGGCACAAAGAATTTGATCTTGTAGATGAAGCCAGAAAATGCCATGTGTTAGCTCTGTCACTCACTACTCAGTGTTGGAACAACGATACAGTGTGTCCTAAGGAGAAGACATGTGTCTAAGGATGACCATCCGGGGCAAGGAGCAGGGTGCATACTGACTGAGTAGCAAGTAGGGAAGTAAGCAGAAGCTATCTGACTCTGACTGAAGGAGTAAAGCAGGGTCAAGAAACTTACAAAATTCAGAGCAGGAGAGTAGATTTTAGATTTCACTTTGAATCAGACTGCATTGGGCACCCTGAAAACTTGCAGGTTCCCAGCTTGATCTATCCTAGAGAACCTAAGATAACATCACACTTAATTCCCTGAGAAAGCAGCCATAGGATAAAAAAGAACAGTTAATAGGATCAAGTAAAGCCCAGACATTCCCTTTATGAATGGGCAGAGAGTCTAGCCCTAACACAAATTTAGAAGTAAAGATGTAAGGCTGGAATTATGAGCAATCAAAGAAAAATAATTCCATGATAAAAAAAAAGAACTATTATGGTGACATTTATGGTGACATAATAGTTGAAATGAACCTAGAAGTGGAGAATGACATCAAAACATCTACAAGAAGACACTCAAAAATAGCTTAGGCATTATTTTGACTAGAATTCATATAAGAAATGAAGCATGAGCTTTATGAACTTGGAGGATGTTGTGGCCCTTTGTTCTGTGAAGTTTGGATTCAGTCAAAGGGCTATACTTTAGGACCTAGAGGGTCATATGTGGCCTCAGGGCCACAGGTTCCCCACTGCTAGTCTAGAACAAAACACTGGAGGACACTTGTTAAAGTGTCTGCTTTGAATGAGGTACCAGCAAAGAAAATTGAAGAGCAGTCATAGATAGGAGAATCAGGAGAATGGTATTTTAAAAAAGCTAGAAAGAAGATAAGTTTCAAGGAGGAATAGAGGGTGATGTCAGAGGTGTCAAAGGCTGCAGAAAAGCAAGAAGAATGAGGATTGAGAAAAGATCATTGGATTTGGCAACTAAGAGATCATTATTAACTTAGTGGAAAACAGTTTTGGTGGAATGAGATCAGAAAGCCATATTTTAAGATGGAAAGAAAAAAGTAAGAAGACAGAAACTGTATTGTAAATGACCTTTTCAAGAATTTTAACCATGAAGGGCAGAAGAGATATAGGATAATAGCAGAATTGCAACGAACAAGTAAGGATTTTTTCAGGATGGAGACAACGTCATATTTGTAGGATATAGGGAATGATTCAGGAAAAAGTGAGATATTTATAATAAAAGAAAGAATGGGGTTATCTTTTGGAGGAGAAGGGAAGAAAGAGGACTATTTGAGCTGGTAAAGACCTTGGTAAAGAGTAAGATCACTCTGTCATGTGAAACAGGGACATTGGAGGAGAAAATGTCAGAGACATCTGAGTAAAAGGAGATGAAGAAGAGGGGAGTTAGTTTTCTCACCTGAGAAGACAGAGAAAGTTTCTCACTGAAAGGGTTTTGAGAGGTAGAGCTATGAGATTTTTGAGGAGAGATGAGATGGTCTAGAAGAGGCATTGTAGAGAGTGAGAAAATGAGTTATTATGTTAAGCATAGACTTGTTGTCTAGAAGTACTGAGGAACAAGTTGAGATTGTGTTACATAAATTTGAAGTAGATCCAGCCAGAATGGTTTCATAATTTTAGAATGTGTGTAGGAATGAAGGTAGTGAGTAATCCAACCTTGAGACATGGAAGGCTGTAACCATTGATATGATGAGGGGACTAGAGATTCAAGAGAAGAGAGTGGTATAGAATTGCCAAGAGATCAAGTTAGGGAAAAGAAAAAAAAAGTGACTAGAGCAGTGGAAATGATCTGGGAGAGTATTAAGGAGTGAAAGGATTGGATAATTGTAAGGGTTATGGGATTTAAAGATCTATCATGCCCCATTGGACTTTCTGATGTAGCAAGAAAGGGTGGAGCAAGAGGAAGCAGAAGCAAAGCTAGAGTTCCTGTGGTGACTGGCGGTGGTGGAGGCAGCAGCAGCAGCAGCAGCAGCAGCAGCAGCAGTGGCAGCTGAGGTGGAGGTGGAGTCGAGGACCCCTTTTTGAGCCAGCCAGAATTTCTGCTAAGGACTTTTGTTGGGGACTGCCAGGGACCAGAACTTCGGGGGGTGGAGCTGTTGGGAGCACGCTTCTGGGCTAATGAGCAGTTACTGTGAGTGGGGAGAGAAGGACCTTTGCCTGAGGTAGCCTGTTCTGTTTTGAAGGCTTAACAATGTGGTTGTTTACTACAGTAACAATTTCATAACATAATTTCATAAATAATAATTTCATAACATTTCATGTGCCAGTTTCATAACTACTATGATGGCTTTGACTTTCTGGTTTTGGGACTCAGTTTTATCCTGCATATAAAAAGCCTGGAATATTTTGTGATTAATAACCACATAAGCTTATTTATAATTGCCATAGTCATTGTGAATATTGCATTGCTAATATAATGATGAAAGGTTAATTCTACTACTAGTTGTTGGATAAAGTGAAACCTTAACATAACAACAGACTCTATGGAAATTAGTCTGAGTTAAATAGAAACTGATGATTCTATGAGATATGAAATATTATACAATGAAAATATATTGAAAATTAAAGAAAGTGTAAATTTTCTCACATCAAATGCAACTGTTTGTAAAAATAGATTGGGGAGAAAAAGTATAAAAATCATTAAACTACCTCAAAGCCATGACCAAAAAAAGGTTAATCTATATTCATTTTTAAAGCATCTTAAAAGAAAACTGCTTAAATCTCTTACAACCAGAGGGCAAAGCAAAAATACAGAGACCTATACCACATGAATGGGTCATAGAGGAAGTCATATAGCTTCTTCTAAGTCAGAGGACCTGGGGGTGACTCGTTTTTAATGTTTTGATAACATTGACTAAAGAAAAGGCAAGGGAAATGGAATATCCTGGGTGGGGGTGGGACTAGTGAGTTGATAATTGCAGTCAGGCAATTATATAAACAAGCAGGAAGGAATGGGCAGGGTCTATGGCATTTAAACTTAATTTTCTTCTAAACTAGTCAATGAAGGGAAAGATTTACATGTATAATTGAGTGGAATGGTATTCAAAGTAGGGAAGAAATCAAATACTGGATGAAGAAATAGATTTAACAGTGAAACAATAGAGAGGAAACGAGAAAGGGATAAGAGTTATAGTAGGCTAAGAAAGAGATTCACTGTAAGCAAAACAAACTTCATAGGGTGAGGGGGCACAAAGCATGGTTTAAAAACAAAGAAAGCAAAATTAAGAACCAATTATTATGTTCTGGACAAGGGAATAGAAGGCTCAGAGAAACAGAAGTAGAGTGCATCAAAGCACTGGTGCTGAACACTCTTCAATATGCATCTTCTTTATAAAGAGGGAATAGGAATGAAAGAGAATGAAAAACATAACAGAATAAGAGAAGGAAATGAATGATCAATTATGATCTTGTGTATAATATGATATGATATGATATGATGTAATGTAAAATATAATATAATATGATATAATATAATGTATGATATAATGATATAAATAATATAATAATAATCATATTAACTCTCCTACAAAATGGAAGAGGAGGGCAGAATAGATTACAACAGAAATTTTTAAAATAAGAAAAACACTTGGAAAAGAGATACACAATGTTAAAATAAGGGCCTGGAACAAAATATATTATACTTCCAAAGTAATAAAAAAGGAGAATAAAAGAGATGATCTAAGACAAGGTAACAGCAAAAACAAAACAAAAAAAAAACATGCCTGATTAAAAGAGAAACCGTAAACTAAATTTTGCTGCAAGGTACCATAGGCATAGATGTAGTCACTTCATTAAGCAATATCAATTCCAACCATTCTATGCTCAAATGGAATAGCATCTAAAATTTTCAAGGAAAATTTAAATTATAGAAGGAAATAGTAAAGATAAAGTGGGATGAATTATAGTGACAAATCGATAAACTGTAATGGTGTCTTAACTCTTTTCCTCTCCCACTTCTTCTATCTTCTAGCAACCTCTTATTACAGGCTCCCTGGCCATCCCTTCCAGTTCTAACAGCAGTTTTACTCATTCTCCTCATCTCTTTGATCCAGACAGGAGAGCTGTAAGAATCCTTCCTTAGACTTACCACTTTAAGTTTATATTACTATTTCTGTCACTCAATAACCTCTCCTCCTTTGAGGTTCACATAATGATATGTACCACGAAATCCGAATTTTGGTAGCTGTTGTTTTATGGGCATTCATTCAGTTTTCTCTCCTTTCCTCAACAAGTTCACTACCTACTTTACAATTTTTCTTCATTCCTCCACTCTCACTTTCATTTTAGGTGACTTCAAGCTACAAATTGACTCTCCATCTCATACTCTAGCCAATTGGCTACCATGAACATTTCATCTCAGACAAACAAAAAGATAATCATACCCTTAATCTTGCCATCTCTCACAAATACACCACTACTATGTTCAAGAATTCTAAAATCAAGGTGGGGGAGTCAAAATGCTAGAAGTAAGTGAATATTTTTGTTGAGTTCTCTCAATATCCTACTCTAAACAAATTTTAAAAGTACATCAAGTCAAATTCTAAGCAAGATAACAAAAGTGTCATAGTGAGTCATTTTTCCAGCCCACAACAGTTTACCAGAACAGAGAGAGGTCTACAGATACTGGAATAAAGGCTGGCTAAGATCCAAGCTAAGCAGAAGTGTCCCAAGCTGTCGGCCTTGGAGGTAGCAGTGATAACAGTATCAACAGCAGCAAGAAAAATGGTACCAGGGTAGAAGCTAGTAAATATATGAGACACTGAGAAAAAAAAATAATAGAACAACATAAAAAAGAGAATGAACAATTAGAAGAATATAGAAAATAGGTCATAGGAAAAACAATTTACCTTGAAAGTAGATCAAGGAGAAATGATTGAAGAATTATTGGATACCTAAAACCCATAATAGAGGATAATGCATGATTGAACTGGTTCAACAAGGAAGGGGTGATAGACCTGGATAGAAACGAAGGATGTAGGGAATGGAAGTCATGATGAAGATGAGGAACAAAATTGTGATGACAAAGACTTAAAGAGAAATGGAAAGGTAAAATATTATTTTATAAAAAAAAGAAATTCGAAGTTATTGAACTAGGAAGTATATAATGGCAAAATCAAGCATATTGACCATTCTTATGTACAGCTGAGTTGGAGGGTGTTCTGTTGTTGTTGTTCAATACTTCAGTCTTGTCCAACTGTCATGACCTCAGGTACCACAGCACACCTGACTCTTCTATCAACCAATATCTCTCAAAGTCTGTCCAAGTTCCTGTTGGTTGTTTCTATGATGCTATTTATCCATATGCCATATCATTCTTTATTTTTGCTTCAGTCTTTCCTGGAATCTTGCTCTTTTCCAGTGAGAACTATCTTCTCATATGGCCAAAGTATTTAAACTTTAGCTTCAGTATTTGACTTTCCAGTTAATAACCTGAAAATTTCTTTAAGTATTGACTTGTTTGAACTCCTTATTGTCCAAAGGACTCTCAAACACCTTCTCTAGCACCAATTCTAAAGCATCAATTCCACGGCACTCTAGTTTCCTTATAGTCCAATTTTCACAACCATACATTACTACTAGACAAACCATAAATTTGATTATACAGACCTTTTTCAGAAAGGTGATGTCTCTGCTTTTTACAATGCTGTGCCAATTTTCCATAGCTTTCCTTCCAAGGAGCAAGTGTCTTTTGATTTTACGATTACAGCCACTAACTATAATGAACTTTGATCCCAAGAATATAAAATCAGATTCTGCTTTCAGTTCTATACCCTTTCTTTCTTTTTTGATGTTAATCTTAAAGTTAGCTCTTACACTTCCCTTTTATCATTATAAGAAGCTTGTTAATTACTCTTCACTTTTTGCCATCAGAGTGGAATCAACTGCATATCTAAGATTCTTGAGATTTTTTCTAAAATATTAATTCTGGCTTTTGATCAATCTACCCTTGAATTTTGTATGATATATTCTGCATACAAGTGAAATATATAAGGTGACGATACCTTGTTGTATTGCCTTGTCATACTCCTTTTATAATCTTAAACCAATTAGTTGCTTCATGTTTGGTTCTCATGGTTGTTTCTTGGCCCACATACCTGTTCCTCTGGATACAAGAAAGATAATCTGGTACTCCCATCATTTTGAGGATTTTCCACATTTTGTTGTGATCTACATGGTCAAAGGCTTTATTCAGTGTAGTCAATAAAGCCAAAGCTGATATTTCCCCCCTGAAATTCCCTTACTTTCTCCATAATTCAGTGAATGTTGGTCTCTAGTTCTTCTGCTTCTTAAAAAACTAATCTGTTCTTCTGCTAATTATTGATGCATATATTGGACGATATTAGGGTATGCAAAAATGGTGTAAGTTATGTAAGTTATTTAAAAAGGTGTCAAATAGACAGCAGCCATACCCTGGTAAAACCATCTTTGTAGATGGGATAAATCAGGTTGAGGGTAACCACCAGGTCTCAAACCAATCTGTGATTTAGGGGAATGTCTACCTTAAGCATGTGAAGAAGTGCTCAGTGGAATGAGCAGAAGAGAACAATTTGTTCTTCTGTGGAATGCTTTGAGGTTGGTCAGACACTGAACACACACCAAGGTCATCAACTGCATCCTAAGCCACTGCCAATGACCTTGACTTTTGTCTTGTCAGTGGACTCTGATGATTCTGGAAGAGAGAATGAGGTGGAATTTTGAAGGGATCGAAGGGTATGGAATATGATATTCCAGAGAGCAAAAGAGCTGGGAATGAACCCAAAGGTCACCTACCCAGCAAAGCTGAATATTTTGTTTCAGGGGGAAATATGTTCATTCAGTGGAACAGAGGACTTTCAAGCATTCTTGAGGAAAAAACCAGAATTGAATTGAAAATTTGACATTCAGACACAAGAAGCAAGAGATGCTTGAGAAGGTAAATGGGGAAAAGAAATCAAAAGAAACTTATCAAAGTTGAACTATTTACATTCCTACATGGAAAAATAATAACAGTGACTGATGAAACCTTTCTCAGTATGAAAATAATTGAAGAAGGGTATATGGCCATATGAATACATATGTGAATGTGTGTATATATATTTACAGGTATACATGGATAGAGGGCACAGGTTGAATTTGGTGGGAAGGGATGATACTTAAGGTGTGAAGTTAAGAAGTGAGAGAATAAAGTGGCAAGAGGAGATTGGGAGAGACAGGGTAGGGTAAACTATCTCATGTAGAAGAGGCAAGGGGAAGTGGTTGTAGGGGAAGGGAAGAACAGGAAGGCAAAAAGGCAAAACCATATTCTCATTGAAGTTGGCTCAGGGAGAGAATCACATACAAACTAAATGGGATATCTCACCCTTCAGTAGAGTAGGGGGCAGGGGGATGAGAGGGGGAGGATGGGTGGGAGGGCATCCTTAGGGGGAGGGGAGGTTGGAAGTACCCTCTATCAAAGAGGGACAGGATCAAATTAGGGAATGGACTAGGTGGGGGGTGGGATGGGTGGGAAGGAAATATAGTTTTTCTTTTACAATATATCTATTATGGTAATGCTTTGCATAGCTATACATTTACAACATATACTGAATTGCTTATCTTCCCAGGGGGAGTGGGTGACAAGGGATGAAGGAAATGTATCTGGGATTCAAAGTTTTAAAATTAAATATTTCAAATATATATAAATACTATTATTAATACCATTTTTCATGTAACTGGGAGATGAGATGTGCAGGCATTGGGGCACAGAGATTCACCTTGCCCTAATGGAAAAGTGCGGAATTGGAGAAGATATGGGAGAGCGCAGATTGGATGAGGGGATATCCTGTGGGACTGTTATTCTGGGGTGGTGGGTAGAGGAAAAACAGGGAAAAAATTCTAACTCAAAATCTGGTGGAAATGAATGATGTAAACCAGAAGTCAATAAAGCATTTGGAAAAAAAAAAAACAAGAAGCACACAAGAAAAAGAAAGATATAGAGTTAAAATTATGGCTTTGGGTATAATGTGTTATCTTTCAGCTGAAGTAGAAAAGGTAATGGTAGCAGTCAAGATCTCAGACAAAACAAAAATAGACCTACTTAAAAGAGATAATTATGAAAAAAAAATTTTTTTCTAAAAAGTGTAATAGACAATGATGTTATAGCACCAAACATTTGTGTATCAAATAGCAGAGCATCCAAATACTTAATTTAAAAATAAATGACTATATGAGGAAATAGACATTAAAACTATACTAGTGGGTAACCTCATTTATTCTTTATGGTACTGTATAAATCGAAAATCAAATAAGGAATAAGCCAAGAAAGTGGGTAGAATTTTAGAAAAAAAGAGTTAAATATGATAGATTTCTGGAAAAAAATTGAATAGGAATAGAAAGGACTATAATTTTTTTTTAAAGCAATTGGGGTTAACTAACTTGGTCAAGGTTATACGGCTAGTCATTATTTATGTGTGGGTGCTCATTTTCTGAGGCTGGTTTCGATCCCGGGTCATCCCAATTCCAAGGTCAGTGCTCTTACTCACTGTGCCACCTAGCCACCCCAGGACTATAATTTTCTAATTGTGTATGGCACCTTGGTAAAAAAAAAAATGATATCATATTAAGACACCAAAAGGGCAGCTAAGTTGCACAATGAAGACCTACACTTCTGTGGAAATCTTGAGTCAGGAAGTCTTATCTTCCAGAATTCAAATCTGACCTTAAATACATACTTCCTGTGTGACCTTGGGTTAAATCACTTAACCTTGTTTGCC
This sequence comes from Gymnobelideus leadbeateri, assembly GCA_011680675.1. Taxonomy (NCBI): domain Eukaryota; kingdom Metazoa; phylum Chordata; class Mammalia; order Diprotodontia; family Petauridae; genus Gymnobelideus; species Gymnobelideus leadbeateri. Next base: position 183,517 of record WOXC01012131.1, on the reverse strand, counting down.
TCAGTGTCTCCTCAATAAAATTATCTAGAAAAAGAAATTGTGTGCCATTCCAGTATCTGCTAAGAGAACTCAAAAGGAGTTACAAAGAGTCAGATATATTTGAAAAATTACTAAGGCTGTCTGATTTGGGTGACCATGTACCCCGGCAGTCCCGTGATGTCCTGTGGTAATAAAATTCACTTTTCAAACTTAATCTTGGGGATCTTCTGTCTCACTTTTATTACGGTACAACATTTGGAGGCCCCAGTGATATTTGGGGTGTTCCATCTCACCCCAAAGGTCCCCAAATAAGAAGAGCTCTCAGCCTCTGTAGGTGGGTAGGCATCTGCTTGCCCCGAGCCCTAGTCGGGCTAGCCCCTGATGGCATTCCAGGGCCCCAGGTCTCAAGGAGGGAAGATTTCGCCTGCCTCCTGACTCTAACTTGCTCCTCATTCGGCTTTTCGTGGATCCAGGACCTCTAGTTTGGGGGTAAGTTAAATATACTGGTAAATGTAAAAACCCAACAAAACAAAACTGGTTAAATACCTCTATGGTATATCTGGTTAAATGTTGTGTCAGTAAATGTCTGGAGGGAAAGAGAGCTTAACGAGGCTTATAGTGCCCCCATAGGGCACCTCTTCCCTGTATCTGGTCTGGTTATATGTTTGTTTGTCTGTCCTATGCTCACTTGAGCCCATTTGCTTCCTGTTCAGAATCTGCCGGAAGCAAACAAGTGGGGGTATGGACCTTTGTTTGTCTTGTTATCTGTGTGCTATTCACTTGAACCCATTTGCTTCCTGTTCACAATCTGGGGGCAGCAATCAAGTGGATAAAGATCCCCTCAGGAAATCCATTAGCCCAGCCTAATTGGCCTTATTGAGCCTGGCTTGGCGGTCCACATGGCTCATGGCCTTGGCTGGGGGGGAGGAGCGGGCCAGCCTGGTTCCTGCGTCAGACTAAGGGCTGGTCTGACTGACCTCCACTCTGAGCTTCTGCTGGCTCAAGGCAAGAGAGGGTGAAGGCCCTGCAGAGCCCCTCCTTGTGAGCATTGTGGGAGGCGGGCCCCTCTTTGTCAAATTTAAAAAATCTCTCCTGCCTGACCAGTTAAAGCCAATTAAGTGTGGAGCTTTGAGATTGGCAAATTCAAAGCTCACTTTCAAAAGGTCTACCAAAATTCTCCCTGTTGTTGCAATATTTTGAAATTTTAATTTGGAAAATTTATAATTTACAAGTCCTTGTGAAATTAACTAAGAATTAAATCTTTTAGAAATTGGAAATAGGATATTGGGATTGCTTAAAAAACAAACAAACAAGCTTTTTGCTATCTCAGCTTGACTTTTTCCTTGAATTTGTAAAAGGAAAATTAATACCATTTGTGAAATACTTGTAATCAGAATTGTATGACTGGCATATGTTGGTATCTGTCTAACTTTGAATCCATGCCAGAATTGATAAGGGCAATTGATGTCAACTGAAAAGTCATTTGTCATTTGATACTCATTGTTAATTTGTTACCATCTTTCTGAGACTGTATTGTGTATCTAAAGGTCTATTTAGCTAAGTGAACTTAAGAAACATTTTTTAAGTAGGAATACTATTAGAGCTAATCAAAAAAATCCTGGGCCCCTGCATTCTGTGGCTGCTGGAGGGCCCTTTGCCTCCAGGCCATCACTGCCAAGGCCCTCCCTGTTAAAGAAGCTGATAAGCCTTTTTGGGTCAGCCCCTTTCCATCTCCCTCATTCAGTGGAGATGCACTGGCTTTTTCTCCCCAGCTGTCTCTGATTGTCCTCAGGTTATTGATCAGGCCCAGGCTTCAAGATCTGATCTGACACACCTCTAAGAATGTAATCTTTACATTTGTGAGGTTTTTTTTGTCAGCTTAGTTAAAAATCTAATGTTATTTCTCATCTAGAATTAGATCATGTGCAGAAAGTTATGCAAACTGCTTAAGATCATTTTAAATTTTCAACTAACTTTCTTCATTAATGTTTAATGAGATTGTAAAAACAGAAGAGATCTGGTTGTTTTGATCTGAATTTGTAGTCGTTTCATGCTCTAAGCAAAAGTTAACATTTGTAACTGAATGTATGTTAAGGATTCAATTTCTGAATTATCTCTTTCTTCCTAAGTGAATACAGACCCAGCTCCCTATGAAACATAAGACAGATCTACCCAAATGATTTTGGGTCCCAGCTGTTTAAGGGGGACATGATCAGGTGCTTAGAATGATGGGGTATTTGGGTGCCTGATATTTATTTTAATCAGAGATACTTTAGTTGAGAGAAAACTAAGATACCATTTTTAATGGTATATTAATTCGAACTGTTTTTTAAAGTATATTTATGGAAAGCTGAACAAAGCAGATAAGGTTTGGCTTCCCCATGAGAATTGGGTCAGGTCCTTGGATTCTCAGCTTTGACTTCCTTGAGCAGCCAGCATCTGGAATTTTCTCAGAGCTCAGAACTCAAGGCTGAGAAAATCCAGACCATTCCCTAACATATATTTGGAAGACCACCACCCATTCTTCCTCTAATCCGGGAAGACCTAAAAGCTGAAATCACTAACTCTTCCCTCATCAAGTTCCTTCAGGGTCTGCAGGCTATTCAGAAAAACAACAACAACAACAACAACAACAACAACAAAAACTGCTTCCCTCAGCTCTCCTGATCCAGATCCCAAGTTCCCACTCAACTTACCTGTTTCAACCTGGGGATTCTGTGCTGGTAAAAAGAAATTCATGGTCTAGAGCCGAGGTGGAAGGGACCATACGTCATGATCCCATGTCCCCAGACCAAGCTATACCTGGGTGTTAACCAGAGGAAATGGACAATCCTGGACTTTTCCAGAGCTGGAGCACACAGCTACCCCTCAACTCCCTGTTCCCCAGAACTGTACTATTTGGGGGCCCACCGGTAGAGGCAGGTTACCTACTCTATTCAGATACGGGATGCCTATGTGCCTGTGCTTGTGTCACAGTTTACCACCTCCCCTCTCCTAGTCCTGGTGCCTCCCTGTGCTACTAGGCAGGCGGTAGTGAGGGATCAGACCCATTATTCCAAATCCATACAATCGGGTCTGACCGCTAGCAACCTATGCCCAAATCTCACCATTCAAAACCCCTGACTTGGCCTGGAGAATTCCTGTTTCTCAGGTCCTGGGAATCATAGTCCCTGAGGAGGAGGAGGAGGGAGGACAAGTGCCAAGAAGCCTCCTGTGCCCCGCCCCCCGCCATTGTAATCCCATTGCTTAGCTATCCCTGCCACAATAGGGAACCCCAACGTCCAAATCACAATACCAGCTGTCACCACATGGGCCACGGTCAGGTCATATACATCCCCCCCACCCATCTTCAAAGATTCAGGAATCTCGAAATTATCAGGTCCCTTTAATTGCCCTTCTGTCAGCTGTTCATAAAACACTTAAAAGCTCTAACCACATGTTGGGAAAAGATTTCTGGATTTGTGTTGAACCCCAGTCTCCTTACTATGTAGGGCTGGAACTAAATGCCTCAGTCACCCCTATTTCCAACACAGAATTGTGATTGGGACCACCCAGGGCTCTCCCTTGGGATGTATAGGGAACAGGTTTCTGCCTCATATCATCCAGCACTCCTTTATCCAGCTCTCAATATAGCTCAAGTTGTGGAAAAACCCACATGACTCAGGCCTCTAGCTCAGACTACTTCCCTGCCCCTCTAGGAGCCTGGTGGGCATGCCATGATGGCCTTACCCAGTATGTCTCTGCTACAGTGTTCCTCAGACAACAACACACTGAGGGCCCCCTGTGTAAGGCAGGCAGTACCACTCCTCATTCCCATCTCTGTGGGCTTGGGCCTTGTGGGTTCTGCAGCGACTGGGATGGCAACCTTGATTAAGGGGGAGGCCAACTAAATATTGACCTCTCCCACATAGAGCAGTCCATCTCAGCCCTGGAAAGACAGGTGGACTCTCTGGCAGAGGTGGTTCTTCAGAACTGCAGAGGCCTCGACCTTCTTAAACAGGGTGGCCTATGTGCAGTCCTTGGTGAGGCTTGTTGCTTCTGTGCCAACAACTCTGGAGTGGTGAGGGAGAGTCTGAAATCGGTAAGCCAGAATATTGCTAATGGACAGAGGGAGCTGGAAAATTCTGAGAATGGGTATCAGTCCCTGTTCCCCTGGAACATCCCCCTGGCTCACTAAATTGATATCAGCTTTGGTATTAGTACTGGTATTAGCCTCTCCTCCTGATCATAGACCTAATTTTAGGACCCTATCTCATTAATTGTTTTCTACAATTTGTTAAATCCAGTGTTAACTCTATTAATGTTAATTATCAGGGACCCCCCCATCCTTTAGGAACAGAATTGGGTAATCTAGATGTGACCCCTAGATGTGAACCCAGCTGTGTCAAAGGTTTGACATACCTACGAGAAAGAGTAGGGAATGTTGGACCCAGCTCCACTCTGCCCTTCCCCCATGGATTTGTCACTTTGCCCTTCCAGAATGTCAGACACAAATCCACTCACCATTCCCTTGATTTGTAAAACAGGCAGCCCAACCTTTCCTTCATTGATTTCTAATACAGAGAACTCCACCTTGCTTAATCTGTAAACAGGCAGAACCCCCACCCCTTGCTTACCCTTGATTAATCTGTGGGTGGGAGTCCCAGCCTAGGGTTTCCTGCCAGAGGGAAATTCAACTGTATACTGACCAATCACTAATTGTAGTTTCAAGTGTACACTGTCCAATCACTGGAGTTTCGGCTTACATCACTGTAATCACAGCTTACATAACCTGGCTATGGAACCTCTATAAAACCAACACACTGAGCAAAAGTGCTGTCTGATTTGGGTGACCATGTACCCCGACAGTCCCACGGTGTCCCGTGGTAATAAAATCCACTTTTCAAACTTAAAAAAAAATTACTAAACAACAGCAGGGTAGGAAAAAAACTTCACAAAAATGCAGAAAAGCAAAAATAGCACATACACTCTTTTAAAACCATAATGCGATAAAAATTACATTCAATAAAAGGCTTTGGAAATATAAATCATGATTAATTAAAAAATAAAATAATTTAATTTTAAGCATGGGTGTAGCAAAGAAAAATATAATAGAAATAATAATTATTCCATTAAAGAGAATGACAGTGAGACATTAGTCAAAATTGTCAGAAGCTGCCTAAGGAGAATTCAAGGGAATATTTATATCTTTAAATATTATTATCAATAAAAGAGTGAAAGAACTTATCAATGAATTTGACATATAACTAAAAAAATAGAAAGAAAAAAAAGAAACTCTGCCATTATACATCAAAATACATATCCTGAAAATCAAAGGAGAGATTAATTCAGTTGAAAATAGGGGAAAGGCACTATTGAACTGACAAATAAGATTAGTTTTTGTAAAATAAATCAATAAAATATATTTACTGTAAGTTAATTTTTTTAAAGAAGAAAACCAAATTATAGTATAAAATGAAAGTGAATGAATCACTAATGAAAATGAAGCTCAAACAATTATTAGGAGCTATTTTACCTAATTATATGCCAATCAAAGTGACTATCTAAGTGAAAGGGATGAATGTTTACACAAATATAAATTGCCCAGGTAAATAGAAGAGGAAATGAAATACTTAAATTGCCGTTATAGAAAAATTAAATGAAAAAGCCATGAGTTAGCTACCTAAGAAAACGTACTTAGAACCAGATGTATTTTACATGTGAATTCTACCAAAAATTTAAAAGTCAATAACAATACTACATAAATCACTTAGAAAATCAGGCAAAGGAGTCCTACCAAATTCTTCCTATGAAACAAATATTGTTTTGATAACATAAAACAGGGAAGCATAAGGCAGAGAAAGAATACTACAGACCAACATAATTAATCTCTCCTTTGATTTTCAGGATGTCTGTTTTGGTGTTTAATTGGTAAATTTTAATTTGTTCTTTTTCTTATGTATTTTGGAGGGGGAGAATGACTAGTTATTTATCTGTGTTTTTCCCTCTCTTTTATTGTTGTAAGTGATTAGAGATATAACAGAGTATAAGTACTACATTATATAGAGTATAAATGTTAAGTACTACGAATTTTGGTATGCTGTCTCATTCTTGCAATTGTCTATAATGAAATTATTACTGTATGATTTCTTCTTTACAGAGAATAGTTACTAGATTAGTATAGGGACAAGGAACCAGAGAATGAGATTTAAGCATAGCTGGAAAGAAAAGATGGCTGAAGAAGAGAGAGAAATCCTCTCTGGAAAGGGGCATAGAAATGCTATAAAACAACAATGACAACAAAATTAATGCATAAGACTTGTTAAATGGAGGAGAAGGGGGAATATATTTGACAGAGAGGGAAATAAAAAGGAAGATAATTAGATAAATAAAAGTAGGAAAGAAAACGGAATTAATAAGCAATATTCTAATGGGAAAAGGGTAACTAAAGGGAGGAGAAGATCAGGGTTAAGGAGAAGAGAGTTATTGGAAATAGTCCCAGTTAAAAAAAAGAATAAGCTAAAGAACCAAATAAACATAGTACTCTGTTTAAAGAAGAGGATCAAATGAATACTTGGGAAAAAATAATATCAGAGACAAATGGAGGAAAATATAAATGTATCACTCAGAAATTTAAAGGTGAATTGATTAAATCATCTGATAAAATGAAAAATAAAAGATAGACAAATTGAATGAGAAAAAAAAAACTATACAATTTATGGAAGCAAATTTACTTTGCGTCAATTGAATCCCCCAAAGCAGTAGTTCCAATCATTTTAACTAACAGAACAAAAAGAAATATTCCTGAAGCAAAAAAAAGATGACCAAAGAAGTTACATTGTGATAAAAGACAACTAATGGATATGAGTAATAAAATTATGTATTACAAGTGAGTTGGTCCCTGAGCCCATAAGGGAAAAAATATGCTATTTACAAGTGAATTCTAGAAATCATTTAAAAGTTAAGTCTAATACTATATAAACCATTTGGAAACATGGGCAAAAGAGTCCTACCTACCAAGTTCTTCCTATAAATAAATATAGTTTTCACTACCTAAAGTAGGATAATCAAAAACAGAAAAAATATGACCAGTTGTATTAATCTTTCCTTTGATTGTGAGGATTTCCATTTTGTTGCAGGCAATAACAGAATAGAAATATATGAATGAATAAATGCAGCAGGCAAAATTGCATGACACAGAGAAAGATTGCTTTCTAAATGTACACAAAGAGACACTGGTCAAGGTGGAAACGTAGTAGAAGTAATAGTGGACATGGTTACGTGCTCTATAGACAACCTGCAGATAATCTCTCTATGGTTGAATTTTTTTGTGGGGTTACTTTACAACATGGGAGTTTACATGAAAAGGGAAAAAGGGACAGAGAAGAGTTTGTGATGTTCAAAGGTCAAATCAAGGACTAGTGATCAGGGAATGGTGACCTCTATGGTATCAGAAAAGGAGGAGGTGGGAAAGTTTGAAAATGGGGAGAGAGGAAGGAAGCACACTTTACTTGGAGGTATGAAGTAGTTCCATTAACAAATGCTCCAATTGGTGAGGACCTTACAATGGATGAAGTCTAGGGAATTTGGTGCTGGGAAAGACTATTTGTCTTTGCACAAATAGTTCTGAGAAAGGTCAAGTAGGAACTCTTACTTGTCATCTAGAGAAGCATGGACATAAGAGGTTAATGGGTAATTTTTAAGTGTTGGAGGCTGTATTTGAACTCAGGTCTTGACTTCAGTCCTGGTGCTCTATTCACTGCATTACATAGCCTCCCCTCTTGTAAATAACTTTAGTGAAATTATTGTACTCCTTCTTGACTGACCACAAGTGCTTCTCTCCTCTTTGAAACAGTGACCCAAAAACTTCATATAAGGAAGTGGCGTTTTTAAAATTAGCTGTTTCCTACCCTATCCTATCAACTGAGGGATCCTTGTAAAAACTTCCTGGCCAGTTGTCCGATCTTCTTGCCATCTCTTTTTTTTAATTTTTAAAATATATATTTTTTAATTTTTAGTTTTCAATATTCATTTTCACAAGGTTTTGAATTACACATTTTCTCCCTGTCTTTCCCCTCCTCCCCCAACCCAATTAGTGAGCTCCCCAGTGCATGGCACATACACAAAATCTGACCATGCACTAGGGCATAAAAACCTCACAATTCAGTGCAGAAAGGCAGAAATATTAAATGCATCCTTTTAAGATCATGATGCAATAAAATTATATTTAATAAATCACCCTTTGAAGTAGCCATTTATTATGGGTTAGAGATGAAAAATTGTCTCCTTAACAAAATGATTAGAGTATTGGAGGCTTCTATTGCTAGATGGAAATGATATGTTAAATGTTTTTCTTGTTTTGATCCCTCAGGATCCAATAAGTGAATAACTGATGACTATGCAAGATGTTGAGGCATGAACTCTAGATAGTGCCATTGAATCCTCGTTCAATGAACCATTAACTAGAATTACCGGTCACTTACAAAATACCATTTGGCCTTTTTCACTTATAATTTCATTAGCTAAAAGAAAAGTGTAGACATAAATACACATAGGCAACCACTAATGTGGTGATAGTCAATAAATTCTTGTCTAGTCATTCCATTGATCTAAGTTCTAGATAGATTGGTTGTCATGTGAGACAGATCAGAACAGAAAAGATTCTTATCTATAGTAGTTCCTACACTGTGATCATGGGTCTGGAAAAATGGTCTGCAGTCTGGAGAGTATATGTTTGCTTGCTTCTTCTGGCCTATTGCTTGACTTTTAACTCCTTCTTAATGTGGGGCTCTGCTTTCAAGATGAAGGGTACGCTGTCCCAATCTTCAGGGGATTTGTGCATCTGTTTTCAGAGATATTGGCAGGGACCTATAGGTTTGTAGTTTTTCCAGCATGTTATACTATAAGGAGAGGTGTGTTTTCTTTTCTCCTGGCCAGTACTCCATTCTGAGTAACCACAAGCACTCTTTTCTGCCCAGGAACTATGAAGTGGGTATGTCTCCCTTTCCTACAAACTCTGGTGTGCTACTGCTCCTCCTCTCCTTAGAATTGCCACCTAGGACTTTGACCCATATTTGAGTAATGGTAAAGCAACAGGGTCCTGACCCCAATGCCAACAAAGGGACACTTGTAATTATCTGACCAATTTTTCATCCCCCTTACAATCTATGGCCTGAGACCTCCAGAAGCAGCTACTCCAACTGCTAATTCAGTAGCTCACAAGATTTGCTACTGGTTTTCTTTTCCTTTTTTTCTTTGTTAATTTATTTTTAGCTTTCAACATTCACTTTCACAAGATTTGGGGTTCCAAATTTTCTCCCCAACTATCCCCTTCCCCCACCCCAAGATGGCATGTATTCTGATTACCTCTTTCCCCAATCTGCCTTCCCTTCTATAATCTCTTCTACTTCTCTTATCCCTTTCCATTCTATTTTCCTGTAGGGCAAGATAAAAATTATACCCCATTGATTGTATATCTTATTTTCTAGTTGCATGTAAAAACAATTTTTAAAGAAACTTTGAGTTCAAAATTCTTCCCCTTCCTCCCCCTCTACCTACCCCATTGAGAAGGCAATCAATTTAACATAGGCTATACATGTGTATTCATGCTAAACACTTCCAAATCACCATGTTGTGGAAGATTAAATATATTTCACCCCTTTCTACCCCCCCCAATTTATTCTACTTGCTCCTTTGACCCTGTCTCTCCTCAAAAGTGTTTGCTTATTATTATCCCCTCCTCTAATCTGCCCTCCCTTCTATCAGTGTCCCTTCTCTTATCCCTTTCCCTTCTACTTTCCCGTAGAGTAAGATAGATTTCCATACCCAGTTAAGTGTGTATGTTATTCTTTCCTTAAGCCAAATCTGATGAGAGTAAGGTTTCATTCCCACTCACCTCCCCCCTCTTCCCCTCTACCAAAAAAGCTTATTCTTGCCTCTTTTATGTGAGATAATTTATCTGATTCTACCCCTTTCTTTCTCCTTCTCCCAGTATATTCTTCTCTTATCCCTTAATTTTATTTTTAAAAATATCATCCCTTAATATTCAACTCACTCTGTGCTCTTTTTTCTATATGTATATTCCTTCTAATTACCCTAATACTGAGGAAGTTATCATGAGTTACAAATATCATCTTTCAATGTAGTAATGTAAAGTTCAAATTTAATAAGTTCCTTATGATTTCTCTTTCCTGTTCACCTTTTCATGCTTCTCTTAAGCCTTGCATTTGAAAGTCAATTTTTTTTTATTCAGCTCTGGTCTTTTCATCAAGAATGCTTGAAATTATGTCTTCTATATCATTCAATATCCATTTTTTCACCTGAAGGATTATACTCAGATTTGTTGGGTAGGTAATAATTGGTTTTAGTTATAGCTCCTTTGACCTTCAGAATATCAAATTCGGAGCTCTCCATTCCCTTAATGTAGAAGTTGTTAAATCTCATCTTATCCTCATTTTGTTTCCACAATATTTAAATTGTTTCTTATTGTCTGCTTGCAATATTTTCTCCTTGAACTTGTAACACTGGTATTTGGCTACAATCTTCCTAGGAGTTTACCTTTTGTTATCTCAGGAGTTGATCAGAGGATTCTTTAAGTTTCTATTTTACCCTCTACTTCTAGAATATCAGAGCAGTTTCTTGAAAATTTCTTGAAAGTTTATGTCTAGAAAGGATTCTGCAAAGATGATGGAGGAATTCAGAAAATTTCAAGCTTTCAAAATTTTTCCACACAAAAGAGATAAAATAGTACCTTAGAGCAAGCAAAGTTGAGGTAAAAATAAATAACAATAGAAACACAACTGGGTGTTCATGGGACAATTAGAGAAGATCCAAAGAAAAATCCTGCAGTGAGGTTTTGTCCCTCTGAAGAGTAAATTCCTCCAGGCTAAGATCTGCATTAACAACAAGCTTCAAGCCCTGGGGATAGCTGAGTTGAAAAGCTGCCTTCATCCCAGCCACAGGAACTTCCACCCTCAAGGAAAGGGGAGGGAGTTGGGCATTTGAGCTGGGAAAGATGGAGGGAACCACTACTGACAAGGAATACCAGAAGGAACTGTGCTGCAGAGAGCAGCAGAGGTGAGATGGAACCAGCACATGCCTGGTGAGTTCAAAAGCAGTGGTGCAGGTCTCCCTTGGCTGTGGGCACTTACAGGATGCTGGAAGTTTTGCTTTGGTTCTAGGTTAGAGGGGAGAACTGAGATCTGAGGCAAGAGGCACCATCCCCCATACCAGATTGCTAGAGGAGATAACAAAAATTAATCTATTACTACAAAATGCACAGGATAAGGGGAAAGAATCCAACCACACAATGTTGTCATAGCAATAAAGAAGACTTGGTTTATCTTGAGAGGATAATATTGAAGCAAAGCAACCCTTTTCTACTGCGAAGAGTACTGCCAAATTGTCATGTAGCCAAAGATAATTCATAGAACTTAAAAAAAAAAGACTTTAAAAATCAAATGAGAGAGATGAAGGAAAAACCAAAAGAAAAAAAAGAACAATCTAAGAAAAACAAGATTAGGAAAATAAAATCAACTAATTAGAAAAGGAGATCAAGAATCTTGAGGAAGGGGGCAGAGCAAAGATGATGGAGTAGAAACAGCACTTCCAAGGTACACTCCACCACACCACTTCCAAACCATGTAAAAGGGGACTCTGAACAACTTCTGGAGGTCCAGCACCCACAGAACGACAAAGAGAAGCTAACCTCCCACTGAGGACAGCCCAGCAACCCTGCAGTGATTGGCCAGCACAGTGCTCGGGGAGCTGAGCCCAGGTGTGCATGAGCCATGGTTTTAGCCCCAGGGCAGCAGGGCCAGAAGCTGGCTTCAGGGACCCCAGAACACCAGCGGCTGTGGTGATTCCAGAATCATCAACACAGATATGCCTAGGACAAAGTGAGAGGTTGGAGCCCTATGGACTTTGGGACCAGTATTTGGGGAACGCATCAGCTTCTTCGCCTGGGGGCTAGAAGCCTCTGAGGAGGCACAGCAAAGCTGCAATTTTGCAGCTTCAGTGGCAGCTTTAGCTCCTGGCCTGCAAACTGTAGGGAGATCCAGCAATCACTCTTGGCGGGTAATTGCTCTTGCTTTAACCTCCCTGGATCTGGATTGCAGTCTGGGGTGGAGGTTTTTGCGTGGGTATCCAGCTTGCCAGAGCGTGCGGAGGCTTCACAGAGGCCACCCACCTAATACCTCTGGAAAACGTGAAGACCCCAATGTTTTGGATGGAAGCTCCCCTGTCTGGTGGCAGCATCCTACTGTGGCAACAAGCCCAAAAGTCAAGTAATTGAGTGGCAACATGCCTAGGCAAAGGACACAAAATAAACAGAAAAATTCAACATTAGACTCTTATTTTGGGGGCAAAGAAGAGGAGGACTGTGAGGTCAGAAATCCTGTATGGAACCAGAGGAGGACTGTGAGGTCAGAAATCCTGCACCAAAAGCCCCAAATGAAAATATGAGTAGGTTACAGGCCATAGAGGACCTTAAGAAGGATTTTAAAAACCAAATAAGAAAAGTGGAGGAAAAATTGGGAAGAGAAGTGAGAAGGATGCAGGAAAAGTAATACATGAGAGTCAACAGCCTGACTGAGGAAAAATAACACCTTAAAAATAGACTAACTTAAGTGGCAAAGGAGACTCAAAAGGGCAATGAGGAGAAAAATGCCTTAAAAATCCAAATTTGCCAGATGGAAAAAGAAACTCAAAAGCGGACTGAGGTGATTCATTCCTTCAGAGTTAGACTAGAGCAAATGGAAGCTAGTGAATTTTTGAGAAATCAAGATGCTGTTAAACAGACAAATGAAAGAATAGAACAAATTATTTTCAAACGAAAGAATAGAAGGCAATGTGAAATATTTCATGGGAAAAACCACTGACCTGGAAAACAGATCCAGGAGAGAATTTAAAAATTATTGGACTACTGGAAAGCCATGATCAAAGAAACAACCTAGAAATCATCCTTCAAGAAATTCTCAAGGAAAATTGCCCTGATGTTTTAGACCCAGAGTGGGAAATAGAGATTGAAAGAATCCACTGATCACCTCCTGAAAAAGATCCCAAAAAGAAAACTCCCAGGAATATTATAGCTAGGTTCCAGAATCCCCAGATCAAGGAGAAAATACTTCAAGCAGCCAGGAAGAAACAATTTCAATACTGTAGAAACACAATCACAATAGCACAGGACCTGACAGCTTCTACACTGAGGGACTGAATGGCATGGAATATGATATTCCAGAGGTCAAAAGAGCTGGGATTGAAGCCAAGGGTCACCTACCCAGCAAAATGGAGTATTTTGTTTCAGGGGAAAATATGGTCATTCAGTGGAATAGAGGACTTTCAAGCATTCTTGAGGAAAAAAACAGAGCTGAATAGAAAATTTGACATCCAGACACAAGAAGCAAGAGATGCCTGAAGAGATAATCAGGGAAAAGAAATCAAAAGGAACTTATCAATGTTGAACTATTTAAATTCCTACATGCAAAAACAAAAACTGTAACTGATGAAACCTTTCTCAGTATGAAAATAATTGAAGAAGGGTATATGGCCATATGAATACATATGTGAATGTGTGTATATATATTTACAGGTATACATGGATAGAGGGCACAGGTTGAATTTGGTGGGAAGGGATGATACTTAAGGGGTGAAGTTAAGAGGTGAGAGAATAAAGTGGCAAGAGGAGATGGGGAGAGACAGGGTAGGGTAAACTATCTCATGTAGAAGAAGCAAGGGCAAGTGGTTGCAGGGGAGGGGAAGAAGAGGAAGGTAAAAAGGCAAAATCATATTCTCATTCAATTTTGCTCAGGGAGAGAATGACATACATACTAAATGGTATATCTCACCCTGCAAGAGAGAAGGGGAAGGGGGTTGAGAGAGGAGAGGATAGAGGGGAGGGTATTCTGGGGGGAGGGGAGGTTGGAAGTACCCTCTATCGAAGAGGGACAGGATAAAAGTAGGGAATGGGCCAGGTGTGGGCTGGGATGGGTGGAAGGGAAATATAAGCAGTCTTTTAGAATATATCTACTATGGTAATGTTTTGCAAAGCTATACATGTACAACAAATACTCAATTGCTCATCTTCCCAGAGGGACTGGGTGACAAGAGAGGAAGGGAATGGATCTGAAATTTGAAGTTTTAAAATTAAATGTTACAAATATAAAAAAAAGAATCTTGAGGAAGAAAATGATACCTTGACAATAAGAATTGGGCAAGGGAAAGCCAGTGAAGTTATAAGAGTTACAGAAATAATTAAACAAAATATGAAGAATGAAAAATTAGAAGAGAAAGTAAAAAAAGAAAAACACCCGACCTGACAAACAAGTGAAGAAGAGAAAATATAACAATAATTCGATTACCTGAAATTTATGATCAAAAAAGGAATTTTGATACAATAATACAGGAAATAATTAAAGAATATTGCTGTGAAACATTAGAATAAATGGTAAAAGTAGAAATAGAAAAAAAAATCCATCAAAATCATTTGGCAGAGTTAATAAAAGAGTTAAATTCTGAAACACCCAGCTTATGGTTAAACTATTTAAAGCAACAACAAAAATCAACTTAAATATGATGGTACCACAACTAGAATCACAGGTAGCAGCAACACTAATGGTCTACAAGTCTTGGAACACTGTATATTGAACAAAATAACTTGGGCTTCATTCAAAAATAGCATACGCAATAAAGTTAAGCATAGTCCTGAATGAAAAGAAAATTGACAATTTGATCAACTGTTAGACTTAAAGACTTTGTTTAAAAAAACTGTACTTAACAAAAGATTTTACATACAAGATCCAAGAGAAACATAGATACTAACTGATTACAAGAGATTCAATAAGGACAGACCAATTACTTTTTATATATGTAATATATGTTTAAAATCATCATTATTAAATGGATAGTTCATAAGAAATATTGGGGTAGACCTGAGTATGATGTAACTTTTAAAAGTTAAACCATTTAGGAATGCTAAAAAGAATAACTATTTTATACAAATAGAGGTACAAGAGGAAGAATTGATATAGAGGAATTAGATGGTTGAGAAGGGTTCACAGTTCTGGTAACCTACTATTTTTGGGAATGGGTTTAAGAAGAACAATACATATGTGTGTGTATATATATATATATATATATATAGAGAGAGAGAGAGAGAGAGAGAGAGAGAGAGAGAGAGAGAGAGAGAGAAGAGTATACAAGTCTTCTAAATTCTGAAGAAATAAAATGGAAAGGGGATAGGGAGGGCAGAGAGGACATGGGAAAGATCTCTAGAGGGGGGCTTAAGGGAATAGGTTAAGGGGGAGTTATTGAAGGGTGTTTATATCAATGGGAATGGGAGCATGAAGGAGGGTTTTCTAGATGGGAGGGTAAGGGAAAAGGTTATAGGTGGTTACAGATGGGTGTTTAGATTTCTGGGAATGGGAAGAAATGGGAGGATACTTAGATGGTGGTAGGCTAAGTAATAGAAGGGCAAGGTAGTGGGTAGATATAATGTAAAGGAGTCAGGAGGGATAGAAAACAAGAGACATGCACAAACATAAAAACAAAGATCAATTTGTTAGGGAAAGTGTATGTTTATATAGGTATGTACACACATATATGTGTGTGTGTTTGTGTGTGTATGTGTATGAATATATCTATATTTATATAGTGATATATCTGCACTTGATTGTAGCTTGGCAGGGAGGAAGGGCAAAAAAAGAACAAAGCAAAAAAGTATACAGCAGAGTACAAATGAATACTTACAAGTAAGCAAAGAAAAGAAGGACAGCTCTCAATACAACAAGTATTTATCATCCAAGTTTTCTTGAAATAAAAATTTGTCATTACATACTATGGTTCTCCTCTCATATTCTGCTAAACATATGACACATTCTTTCCTCCATTTTTTCATGTTTAAGTTCCAATGTTAAGTTTCTTTTTTTCTTTGCTCTATTCTGTATTTTTGTTCTGGTGCTTGAGTATAAAATTTAAAAAAAAAGAAAGATAAAATCTAGGATCATTTTTTGATCATGGCTTTCCAGTAGTCCAATAATTTTGTAAATTATCTCTCTCTGAATTGACTTTAAAGGTCAGTTGTTTTGCAAAGAAGATATTGCACATTGTCTTTTAATTTTTCATTCTCTTCATTTTGTTTTATAATTTCTTGATTTTTCATAAAGTCATCATCTTCCATTTGCTCCATTCTGATTTTTATTTTCTTCAGAGAGATTTTGGTCCTCCTTTTCCATTTGACAAATTACACTCTTTAATGTGTTCTCCTCATTGACTTTTTGCACCTCTTTTGTCATTTGAATTGGTCTATTTTTTTTCCTTTTTTGGGGGGTGGGCAATTGGGGTTAAGTGACTTGCCCAAAGTCATGTGTGTCAAGTGTATGAGGCTGGCTTTGAATTCAGTTGCTCCTAACTCCAGGGCTGGTGCTCTATTCACTGCACCACCCAGATGTCCCTGGGTTAGTCTATTTTTAAAGTGTTATTTTCTTCAGTATTTTTGGCATCCATTGTAATATGCTGTTAACTCATTTTTCATTTTCTTGCATCACTCTCATTTTTCTTCACAATTTTTCTTCTACTTCTTTTATTTGATTTTCAAAATCTTCTTTGAGTCCTTCCATGGCTTGCTACTAATTCATATTTTTCTTGGAGGTTTAAGATGTAGGAGTTTTGACTTAGTTATCTTCTTATGGCTGTCTGTTTTGATCTTCTTTGTCACTAAAGTAAAATTCAGTAGTCTGTGTTTTTTTTTTTATGCTCTTTATTCATTTCCCAGCCAATTACTTGATTTTTTAAACTCTTTGTTAAGGTAGGGCTCTGCTTCCAGTGTGGGGAGGGCATACTGTCTCAAGCTTCAGGTGTTTTGTACAGCTGTTTTCAGAGATACTTTTAGGGATCTTTAAATTTTCAATTCTTCCAAGGTGGTATGATCAAAGAGAAGTGTTTACACCTCTCCTGGCCTGTGCTCTTGTCTTTGAGTGACCACAAGTCCTCTTTTCTGCCTTAGAACTGTAAGGAAGATTCCTCCTTCACTGTCACCACAAGCTTCACCATGCCAGTGCTTCTCCCTGCCCCAGGAACACCACCCAGTACTGTGACCCAGATCCAATACCAGGAAATCAAGAGAATCTTGCCTCCTTACCAACAAGCAGAATTCTGAAATCGTGCTTTGATCAATGACTCAATCCTCCCTCAGTCTGTAGACCAAGAGCTCTGCAAGTAGCTTCTACTACACTTACTGCTTCTGCTGCTGCCACCCCAGGTCTTGGGCTGGACTGTGCTACTCTCTCACTGAGGTGTGACAAACCTTTACTACTGACATTTTGTGTTGTCTTTGACATTTGTGAGTTGAGACATCTAGAACTTGCCACAGCTTCTAGTGATTCAGTTCATTTAGGCTTGCTCCAAGTTTGCTGGGGCCTGGTCTGTGCTGGTCCATGCTCCCCTCAGATTGGTGAAACAGACAATTTATGTCTACTTAGTCTTGGGCTGGAAATTTATTTCACTCTGTCATTTTGTGGGTATTGATGCTCTATGATTTGTTTAGACCAATTTTTACAGTCATTTGGATGAGAGCTCAATCTCTTGATTTTCTGAAGCCTGTTCTCTGTTGGGGGAGCTGATTCTGAACTGCACTCTACTTTCTGTTTTTTAACAAATGTTTTATTAACTTCTGGTTTACATCATTCATTTCTGCCAGACTTTGAGTTACAATTATTTCCCCATTTTTCCCCTACCTATCACCCCAGAATAGCAGTCCCACAAGATATCACCTCATCCAATCTTCTCTCTCCCGTATCTTCTCCCATACCTCCTTCGACTTTACCATTAGGGCAAGGTGAATTTCTGTGCCCCAATGCCTGCACATCTTATCTCCCAGTTACATGCAAAATAGTATTATTAATAGTATATAAATATATTTGAAACATTTAATTTTAAAACTTCAAATTCCAGATCAATTTCCTTCCTGCCTTGTCACCCATTCCCTCTGGGAAGATAAGCAATTCATTATGCTCATTATGTGTTGTACCTGTATAGCTATGCAAAACATTACCATAGTAGATATATTATAAAAGACTGACTATATTTCCCTTCCACCCATCCCATCCCCCACCTTGTGCATTCCCCACTTTAATCCTGTCCCTCTTCAAAAGTGGGTACCTCCAACCTCCCCTCCCCCCATAATGCACTCCCCTCCATTATTCCCTCTCACATCCCCCTTGACTCTACTCTCCATTTAGTATGTATGTCATTCTCTCCCTGAGCCAAAGTCAATGAGAATATGGTTTTGCCTTTTTGCCATCTGTTCTGCCCTTCCCCTGCAACCACTTCCCCTGAATGAATTCTAGAGTGACATAATCCACTTGGCGATGGAGAGTGGCAGAATCCAGCACAGTAAAGTGCCCAGTGGGTCTGGACAGGGCAAGCGCAGAGCACATAGGGTTGGTACAGCTCAGACTTCAGAGCAGTCAAGCAGACTACAAGAGAGTGAGAAGAAGCCCCAGGCTGCTGACTTACCAAGGATGAATCACAGCTGACTCTCATAAGGGGACAGGAGGAATCAGTGGAGTCAGGTAAGAGAGGGCCTGGGGCCTCCAGGAGAGACAGCAGCTTCTCCAGGGACTATTAGCCCCCAGACTGGAAGTTTAGAAATCACCTGCCTGTGTATGCAGTGGCTAGAATGGCAATGTAAACTCTAGCTGCTCCCTTTGATTCCTCTTTCATGAAGTAGAAAACACAAAGATAAGTCTCCCACCCAGAGAGAAATCCTAAGATAGTGGAAACAGCTTCAGGCTTGGGAGTCATCAAGAAGGGGTGTAACTGGGGCGGCTAGGTGGCGCAGTGAGTAAGAGCACCGGCCTCAGAGTTGGGATGACCTGAGATCAGATCCGGCCTCAGAAAATGAGCACCCACACATAAATAATGACTAGCCGTGTAACCTTGAGCAAGTTACTTAACCCCAATTGCTTATAAAAAAAAAAAGAAGGGGTGTAACTGAGGCCAAGAGGAATCTCAAGAGAAGAGAGGGAGGGGTGGCAAAAATAGGAATGTATGGGGGCGGCTAGGTGGTGCAGTGAATAGAGCGCCAGCCCTGGAGTCAGAAGGACCTGAGTTCGGAGCCGGCCTCAGACACTTAATCCATACAAACAAAAAAACCTAGCCGTGTAACCTTGGGCAAGTTACTTAACCCCAATTGCCCCTAAAGGGGCGGCTAGGTGGCGCAGTGAGTAAGAGTGCCGGCCTCGGAGTTGGGATGACCTGAGATCAAATCCAGCCTCAGAAAATGAGCACCCACACACAAATAATGACTAGCCGTGTAACCTTGAGCAAGTTACTTGACCCCAATTGCTTAAAAAAAAAAATAAAAAAATAGGAATGTATGGGAATAGGAGGGAATATAATGGAGGGGAAGAGACAGATAGTAATCATTACTGTGAATGTGAATGGGATGAACTCTCCCATAAAACAAAGGCAGATAGCAGAATGGATTAAAAAAAAGCATGATCCTACAATATGCTGTCTACAAGAAACACGTTTGAAACAAAGGGATATCCACAGGGTAAAGGAAAAAGGTTGGAGTAGAATTTATCATGCCTCAGCTAAAGTAATAAAAAAAGCAGTGGTAGCAATAATTATCTCAGATAAAGCAAAAGCAAAAATAGATCTAATTAAAAGAGATAAGGAAGGAAATTATATCCTGCTAAAAGGTACCATCGAGAATGAAACAATATCATCACTTAACATATATGCACCAAGTGCTATAGCATCCAAATTCCTAGAGGAGAAGTTAAAGGTATTAGAGGAAGAAATAGATAGCAAGACTATACTAGTGGGGGACCTTAATCTCCCCCTTTCTGAACTTGATAAAGCAAACCTCAAAATAAACAAGAGAGAAGTAAAGGCGGAGAATAGAATTTTAGAGAAACTAGATATGATAGATACCTAGAGAAATCTGAATGGGGATAAAAAGGAATTTGCTTTCTTCTCAGCAGTGCATGGTACATACTCAAAATTGATTCTTCTTCCATTTCTGATGTTTTTCCAATTAGTTAGATGTGACTTTACTTGTGTGAAAAGTGTTTTGTAATTGTGCACATATAAGTCCTGGGTTTGTTTTGACAGGTAGTTTTCCAAATATTTTATGATGTCTACAGTAACTTTAAATGGTATTTCTCTTTCTATCTCTTGCTGTTGCACTTCATTATAGATGTATAGGAATGCTGAGGACTTATGTGGGTTTATTTTACATCCTTCAACTTTGCAAATTTTGTTTATCTCAAGTAGTTTTTTATGTGATTCTCTAGGATTTTCTAAGTATATCATCATATCATCTGCAAAGAGTGATAGCTTAGTCTCTTCTTTGCCTAATTTGATTCTTTCAATTTATTTTTTTCTCTTATTACTGCTGCTAACATTTCTAGTACCAAATTGAATAAGAGGGGTGATAGTGGACATCCTTATTTCACCCCTGATCTCACTGGAAATGCTTCTAGCTAATACCCATTATATATAATACTTGCTCATGGTTTTAGGTAGATATTACTTACTATTTTAAAGTAGACTCCATTGATTCCTATACTTTCTAGTGCTTTTAATAGGAATGGGTGTTGTATTTTGTCAAAAACCTTTACTTCATCTATTGATGTAATCATATGGTTTCTGCTAGTTTTGTTGTTGATGTGATCAATTATACTGATAGTTGCCCTGATATTGGACCACAATTGCATTGCTGGAATAAACCCTCCCTGATCAGAGTGGATTATACTCGCGATGAGTTGCTATATTTTTACATCTATGTTCATAAGGAAAATTGGTCTGTAATTTTCTTTCCCTGTTTTGTCTCTTGCCAATTTAGTTATCAGTACCATATTTTTGTCATAAAAATAATTTTGTAGGACTCCTTCTTCTCCAATTTTACCAAATGGTTTGTAAAGTAATGGATTCAATTGTTCTTTAAATGTTTGGTAGAATTCACTAGTAAAGCCATCCTGTCCTAGAGATTTTTTCTTAGGGAGTTCCTTGATGGCTTGTTCAATTTTTTTTTTCTGAGATGTGGTTATTTAAGTAATTTACTTCCTCCTCTGTTAGTCTGGGCAACTTATATTTTCATAAATATCCATCCACTTCACTAAGATTGTCAAATTTATGTGCATACAATTGGGCAAATTAATTCCTGATTATTGTTTTAGTTTTTTCTTCATTGGAGGTAAATTCACCCTGAACATTTTTAATATTCATAATTTGTTTTTTTTCTTTCTTTTTTTATCATATTGACTAAAGATCTATCAATTTTATTGTTTTTTTTTTTCAGAATACCTGCTCTTAGTTTTATTTATTATTTCAATAGTTTTCTTAAATTCAATTTTGTTAATCTTTATCCTTTGGTTTTCATTATTTCTAATTTAGTATTTAATTGGGAATTTTCAATTTATTCTTTTTTTTTTTTTTTTGCTTTTTCAGTTGCATGCCCAATTTATTGACCTCCATTTTCTCTAGTTTATTTATTTATACATTCAGGGATATAAAATTTCCCCTAAGGACTGCTTTTGCCACATACTACAAGTTTTGGTATGTTGTCTCATTATTGCTATTCTCTTGATTGATATTACTGATTGTTTCTAAAAGTTCTTGTTTGACTCATTTATTCTTTCATATAAAGTTATTTAATTTCCAATTAGTTTTTAGTTTATACTTCCATGGCCCTTTATTACACATAATTTTGGTTGCATCATGATCTGAGATGAGTACATTTAATATTTTTCCATTTCTGCACTTAATTGTGAGGTTTTTGTGACCTAGTACATGGTTAATTTTTGTATATGTGCCATGTACACTTTAGAAGAAGGTATATTTCTTTTTGTCCCCATTCAGTTTTCTCCAGATCTCTACCATATCTATCTTCTCTAAGATTCTATTTACCTCCTTAATTTCTTTTGAGGTTAGATTTATCAAGCTCAGAGAGGGGGAGAATGAAGTCCCCCACTAGTATAGTTTTCTATCTATTTCTTTTAAATCCTTAACTTCTCCTTTAGGAATTTGGATGCTTTACTGCTTGGTGCATAAATGTTTAGTAATGATATTGCTTCATTTTCAATGGTGCTTTTTAGCAGGATATAATTTCCTTCCTTCTCCCTTTCAATTAGATCTATTTTTGCTTTTGCTTTGTCTGAGATAAGAATTGCTAACCCCCCCCCTTTTTTTTACTTTTGCTGAGGCATGATATATTTTACTCCAGCCTTTTACCTTTGCCCTGTGTGTATCCACCTGTTTCAGATGTGTTTCTTGTAAATAACTTGTACTGTTTAACTAACTTTACTGTTTAAAGTTTTGCTCTGTGGCAATAATTATTGTGTTTTCAGGGTCAGAGGCGGCGACTGGAGCAGCCAGGATTCATTCTGACATCCTGGTCCCTGGAAGTTCAGATGGCAGCTTTTAAATTTCCAGGCTATGGGTTGGTAGTCCCAGGAGTAACTGCTGCCACTGCCAGGGGCCTTGCATTTGACCCTTACCCAGCTCTGTCCAATCCCAGCCCTGTAGTGATAGGCCTAGCAACAGCCCTTGTGGTTAGTGGATCAACTTGCTGGCATGTTGGTCAGGCCTCTGTGCACCCTGGTGCCTGGGCCTCTGCCCAACCCAGCATCCGGACCTCTGTATCGCCAACATGTTGTCTTCTGGGCCTCTGCCACAAACGGTATTTAAAAAAAAAGAGGAAAGAAAAAGGAAAGACTGAAAATGTGTGTATTGCACACTTGTGGACTTGTTCCAGTAAAGGGGGTGGGAGGGGAATATATTCTTGTATCTCAGATTTGAGTCATGTTTCTCTCTGTATTTGTAACATTCTCTTTTTGTGGTTGTTATTTTCATATACATTGTTGTAGAAATTGAGAATATAGTTTTCTTGACACTGCTTGTTTCATTTTGTGTCAGTTCATATAAATATTTTATGGTTCTCTATAATTGCTCCATTGATATTTTCATATAGCATAATAATATTTAATTATATTAATGCAACAAAATTTTTTTTGTCATTCTCCAGTTGATTGATATAAACTTTCTTTCTTTATTTTATTAATTTGTTTATTTTTAGTTTACAGCATTTAATTCCATAGATTCTTGAGTTTCAAATTTCCCTTCCCTCCCTACCCCATGCCCCATGACAGCATATGGACCGGTATAGGGTCTGCAAATACTTTCACATTAGACATTAGTCAAGTTACAAAGGCTCATTGTACTAGATGGAATGAGAAATGGTAAAGAGGAAATAAAACCAAACAATGAAAACAAATAGATCAAGTAGTCTGCTTCCATCAGGATTCAAACTCAGTTATTTCTGGTTATTTCTCTGGATATAAGCATCTCTCTTCTTCATGAGTCTTTTGGAATTGACTTACATCACTGCATTGTTGAGAAGTGTCCAGTCTGTCATAGTTGATCATCATACATATGTTGTGTCTGTGGTTGTATACAAATTTCTCCTGGTTCTACTCTTCTCACTCAGCATGAGTTTGTACAAGCCTCTCCAGGTAAATATGAAAACCATCTACTCCTCATTTCTTATAGCAAAATAGTATTCTATTACATGCATATACCACAACTTGTTTACCCATTGCCCAATTGATAAGCATCCCTATAATTTCCAATTCTTTGCAAAAGCAAAAAGAGCTGCTATAAATATTTTTGTACATACGGGTCTTTCCCCCACTTCTATGATCTCTTTGGGATATAACCCTAGAAGTGGTATTGATGGGACAAAGGGTATGAAATTATTTATAACCTTTTGGGCATAATTCCAGATAGCTGTCCAGAATGGTTGGATAAGTTCACAACTCTACAAGTGTTCCAATTTGCCCATATCCTCTCCATCATTTGTCGTTTCCCTGTTTTGTAATCTTAGCCAATCTGACTGGAGAGATGTGGTACCTCAGAGTTGTTTTGATTTGCATTTTTCTAATCAATAGAGATTTAGAGCATTTCTTCATATGCTTATAGATATCTTTAATTTCTTTCTCTGAGAACTGCCTGTTCATATCCTTTGACCATTTATCAATTGGGGAATGACTTGTGTTCTTATAGATTTGACTCAGTCCCCTGTATATTTTAGAAATGAGTCCTTTATCAGAGGTATAGGTTGTAAAAATTCTTTCCCAATTTCCCACCTCCCTCTTGATCTTGGTTACATTGGCTTTGTTTGTACAGAAGCTTT
The DNA here is from genome assembly GCA_011680675.1 of Gymnobelideus leadbeateri. Lineage (NCBI taxonomy): Eukaryota > Metazoa > Chordata > Mammalia > Diprotodontia > Petauridae > Gymnobelideus > Gymnobelideus leadbeateri. The sequence continues at coordinate 159,363 of WOXC01012131.1, read as the reverse complement.
TCAATTTAATGTAATCAAAATGGTCTATTTTGCATTTTATAATGCTCTCTAATTCTTCTTTGGTCCTAAAGACTTTCCCTCTCCACAAATCTGACAGGTAAACTATTCTTTGCTTTCCCAGATTGCTTACAGTATCATCCTTTATACCTATATCATGCACCCATTTACACTTGATTTTGGTATATGGTGGTAGACAATGGTCTCTGCCCAGTTTCTGCCATACTATATTCTAGTTTTCCCAGGAGTTTTTGTCAAATAGTGCATTCTTATGCCCAAAACTGGGGTCTTTAGGTTTATCAAACAATAGATTACTATACTCATTAACTGCTGGATCTCATGTACCCAATCTATTCCATTGATCCACTACTCTATTCCTCAGCCAGTACCAAGTAGTTTTAATGACTGCTGCTGTATAATACAGATTAAAATCTGATATAGCTAGTCCACCTTCCCTAGCATTTTTTTCATTAATTCCCTTGATATTCTAGACCATTTGTTCTTCCAAATAAATTTTGTTACTACTTTGTCTAACTCTTTAAAGTAGTTTTTTGGTAAATTGATTGGTATGGCACTAAATATATAATTTAATTTGCATAAACTTGTCATTTTTATTATATTAGCTCGACCCAGCCACAAGAAATTGATATTTTTCCAATTAATTAGATCTGACTTTATTTGTGTGAGAAATGTTTTGTAATTGTGATTATACAGGTCCTGGTTTTGTTTTGTCAGGTAGATTCCCAAATATTTTATAATGTCTACAGTGACATTAAATGGGATTTTTCTTTCTATCCCTTGCTGTTGAATTTCATTAGAGATATATAGGAATGCTGAAGATTTATGTGGGTTTATTTTAGATCCTGCAACTTTGCCAAATTTATTTATTTTCTCAAGTAGTTTTTTACTTGCTTCTCTAGGATTCTCTAAGTATCTCATATCATCTGCAAAGAGTGATAGCTTGGTCTCTTCTTTGCCTAATTTGATTCCTTTGATTTCTTTTTCTTCTCTAATTTCTACTGCTAACTTTTCTAGTACCAGATTAAATAAGAGGGGTGATAGTGGACACCCTTGTTTCACTCCTGATCTTATTGGAAATGCTTCTAGTTTATTCCCATTGCATATAATACTTGCTGATGGCTTTAAATAGGTGCTATCTACTAATTTGAGGAAGGTTCCATTTATTCCTTTACTTTCTAGTGTTTTTTTTTTTTATAGGAATAGATGTTGTACTTTGTCAAAAGGCTTTTCTGCATCTATTGAGATAATTGTGTGGTCTCAGCTAGTTTTTTTGGTGATATGATCAATTACACTGATAGTTTTCCTAATGTTAAACCATCCTTGCATTCCTGGAATAAATCCTACCTGATCAAAGTGTATTATTTCTGTGATAAGTTGTTGTAGTCTTTTGTCTAATATTTTATTTTAAATTTTTGCATCTAAATTCATGAGGGAAATTGTTCTATAATTTTTTTTCTCTATTTCATATCTTCCTGATTTAGGAATTAGTACCATATTTGTGTCATAGAAAGAGTTTGGTAAGACTCCACTAATTTTCCCAAATAGTTTGTAGATTATTGGAATCAATTGTTCTTTAAATGTTTGATAGAATTCACTAGTAAACCCATCTTGCCCTGGAGATTTTTTCCTAATGAGTTCACTGATGGTTTGTTTGATTCCTTTTTCTGAGATGGGGTTATTTAAGTAATTTACTTCCTCTTCAGTTAGTCTGGCCAACTAGTATTTTTGTAAATGTTCATCCATTTCAGTAAGATTGTCATATTTATGTGCATACAATTGGGTAAAATAATTCCTATTTATTGTTTTGATTTCTTCTTCTGTGGAGGTATATTCACCCTTTTCATTTTTGTTACTCATAATTTTCTTTCTTTCTTTTATCATATTCATAAGGGTCTATCAATTTTATTGTTTTTTTCATAAAACCACCTCTTTGTTTTATTTATTAATTCAATAGTATTCTTAATTTCAATTTTATTAATCTCTTCTTTGGTTTTCAATATTTCTAATTTAGTACTAAATTGGGGATTTTCAATTTGTTATTTTTCTAGCTTTTACAATTGCATGTCCAACCCATTGACCTCCCTTTTCTCTAATTTATTCATGTATGCACTCAGGGATATAAAACTTCCCCTTAGATCTGCCTTTAATGCATCCCACAAATTTTGGTATGTTGTCTCATTATTATCATTCTCTTGAATGAAATTACTGATTGTTTCTATAATTTGTTGTTTGACCCATTCATTCTTTAGGATTAAATTGTTTAATTTCCAATTAGTGTTTAGTCTATCTTTCCATGGCCCTTTATTGCATATAATTTTTATTGCATCATGATCTGAGAATGATGCATTTAATGTTTCTGCCTTTCTGAACCGAATTGTGAGGTTTTTATGCCGTAGAACATGGTCTATTTTTGAGTATGTATAATGCATCACTGAAAAGAAAGTAAATTCCTTTTTATCCCCATTCAGTTTTCTCCAGAGATCTATTATATCTAGTCTCACTATAATTCTATTAACCTCCTTTACTTCTTTCTTGTTTATTTTGAGGTTAGATTTATCAAGTTTAGAGAGGGGGAGAGTAAGGTCCCCAGCAAGTATAGTTTTGCTACCTATTTCTTCCTCTAGTTCCTTTAACTTCTCCTCTAGGAATTTGGATGCTATACCACTTGGTGCATATATGTTAAGTAATGATATTGCTTCATTCTTGATGGTGCCTTTTAGCAGTTTATAGTTTCCTTCCTTATCTCTTTAAATTAGATTTATTTTTGATGTTGCTTTATCTGAGATAAGGATTGCTACCCCTGCTTTCTTTAGTCCACTTCATTCTTGACCTATAAATGTATTAAATTTGTGCTGAAACTTTTCTGTTCTGTAAAACCAAAGCTTTCTATTTTATCTTTTATAATAGTCACTATCATTTATTTTATTAAGCATATATCTCTTACACATGTCACTAAGAGTTATATGTTCTCCTCTTCTCCTAACTTTTTATAGCATAATCTTTATTTTCATGTTTTTAATATCATTTATCTATTCAGAATATATTGTAGAATAGACAGTACAATGTTATTCTAAGGGAACTGTATGCCAAAATGCTCCCTAATTTTCCAAAAAAAGTGTTAGTCTGTTCTTTCTAAGTAGTTTATGGGTTTGAAATTGATAATGTGTTATTGATTTCCATTGTTTCTAATTCTTCCTTGTCTAGTCTGTTCCATTGCTCTGCTGTTGTAATTGCTTTTTTTAGCTAGTAGCAAATAGTTTTGTTAACTGCCATTTATAGTAGTTGGATATGTGGAAATTCTATTGCTCTTCCTTCCTGTGTATTTTTAAAATTATATTTATTTTAAAAATACTTCCCTAAATGATCTAGAACACTTGTTTCCCCCAAATGACTGAGTGGACAAAGGAAAGTCCATCAAACTGAGGTTAGGAAGACATGGGTTCTCATTCTGTCTCTCACAAATATTGCCTCAATGAACATGGCAGATTACAATGTCTCAGTTAAGACTACTCTTTAAGTTTATAATTAACAGAGGAATTGATGAGGGAATTGTTATAACAGGAAGTTTGCTATACAAATGATTTGCTCATGATTTAATCATAAGCTTATAAAAATTACTTTCCTATTACCTGAGAGAAAAGTCATGTTTTTGAATGTATGTATTTCATAGTACAATTAATCTTCCTTTTGGTAAATCTCCAATCACTTTGTGTCTAATAGAAACCGCAGTTTCATTTTGGAATGACCTACATATCAGATGGAGGCAGCTAGGTAACTCACTGGATAGAGTTCTGAGCCTGGAGTCAGGGGGACCTAAGTCCAAATCCAGCCTCTGATTCTCAACGTGGTGTGACCCTGAGCAAGTCTCTTAACCTCTGTCTTTATCCACTGGAAAAGAAAATGACAAAACACCCCATTATCTTGTTCAACAAAACTCTATGGGGTGTCACAAAGAGTTGGACATGACAACAATTCAACAATCAGAATGTCCTGAGAAGTGGAAATAGGTGAAATACCGGATGCCTTCATTGCCTTAGCTACATGTCTTCTTTATGTGTGCACCTCACTACCAGTGTTCTTTCTGCGTATGCCTACTCTTCCCATAGATATTATCTACATGTACATGTGGAAAAATGTGCCCCTGATTTGTGAGGAGTATGTTTCTAGCTACTATCCTTACTATATCATCTTAGTATATACTTTTTCTTGGAGCTGTGTCTGTTCATATATTATTAATATTGAAGCCAATTGACGAGATATGTTAGTAGGAATGTAGACCTAAAATCTGAGATCACTACTGGGGGCCCAACATCAAAGTATGGGTGCCAAATTGGGAAAATAATTCAGAGGGAACTTTCTGTTACTGGAAATACACAGGGATCCTTCGGAAAACATGACCTTTTCCCCAGGTAATAAAAAAATGACATTTGTATTATTTTGTTTAAATCATAAGGAATGAAAGATTTACTGTGGCCTATTTCTGTTGTTGTTCAATTATTTTGTCATTTCTGACTCTTCATGAGTCCATGGACCATACTGTTCATGGGGTTTGCTTAGCAAAGATCTTAGAATGTTTTGCCATTTCTTTCTCTAGTGGACTAAAGAAACAGAGATTAAGTGACTTATTCAGGGTCATACAACTAGTAATTTTCTGAATCCAGATTTGAACTCAAATCTTCTGGAGCCCAGGCCTAGTGCTCTAACCACTGAGCAACTTAGCTTCCTCAGAGGCAAATAGACATTAAGATGTCCAAGGTCACAGAGCTAGTGTTGGCCACATTTGAACTCAAGTCCTGCTATTGATTGATCAAAGGGCAAATGCCAATTAGTGATTTGAGATGTCTAGTTCCTAATAGCTGTCCAGAATGATTAGTTCACAATTGATTCAAAGTTACATCAATAATGCATTAATGTTCTTATCATCCCATTTCTCCTGTAGTAACAATTGTTTTCTTTTTTTTATTATCTCTCCCAGTGTTGTGGATATGAGGTAAAGCCTTGGAGTTATTTTAAATTTTACTGCTCTTATTAATGTTTTGGAGCATTTTTTCATACAATTAATAACTTACATTTCCAGTTTTGAATACTGCCTGTCCATATTACTTGGCCATTTATGCACTGGAAAATGGCTTTTTCCAGGTTTAATTTTTTAGCAGTAGAATATAAACTCCTTGAGAGAGTGAGCATTATTTCATTTTTACCTTCGTATCAAGACCATTTAACATACTGTCTTATAATTAGGTAGGTGCTTTTAATAAGTGCTTGTTGAATTGAATTTATTGAGTTTGAATGATACGAAAACAAGCTGATGTGATCCAGGCAGGACAACCTTATTTTCTGGTTTTGGCCCCAAATGAATACCACTTTCAAACTTAGTCTTACATAATCTTTTTGCTACCTCATTTTATTTCTCCTCATCACTTATTAGTAGAATAGAACGTTTCAGTTAGGTGAAAATAACAGTGTTAAAACATTTTGGTAGAAGATTCTATGGAAATAGACTGAATATCAATTTGGGACTAGTGAGGAAATCAATGATTGCCTTGGGGGGTGTATTTTTATTCATTCTAAAACCTGAACAGGGTCATAAAATATAGAGAGGAGGGGAAATGTACTTTTTAATGGCTGCTACTAGTTAAGTGCTTCATATTCTCATAATTCAATGGCCCCCTTAAATCAGCAATTTGCCCACTCTTAATGTTTTTAATATGACTAAGATGTTTCATATATAATCAATACTAAACCAAATCTGAATCATTTATCATAGACTCATCTTTCTTTAAGTAATTCAGTCAATCATTTATAGAATAGCATAAACTACTTCTAGGAAAGTGATACTTTTCACTGCTTATTAAAAATATTTACATATTTCTCTATCAGCTGTATATAAGGAATTGATATTTTCTGAATTTTTAAATCAATCTCTTCTTCCTTGAGCCATCAAAAGATTTAATAAACCATCAAAAGATGGGAGACTCTGTCTCTAATAAGTGGGAGGCACTCACTCTGTCAGGCAATTAAGTGGACCTGAATAAGCTTATGTAATTAAGCCTCTTACTGCATAATTATCTTTTTTAAAAAATGTGTCTTTTGATGAAACATCTGTTCCCTGTTTCAAGATATGAAAAGGACTCATGCACATGAAGAAAACAGAGCTTTCAAGGCCATAACACATGCTGCCACTGATGCTCAGTTCCTAGGCGACAAATGATTTAATTTGTTCTGGCTTTGCATGCAAGAGGCAGGTGTCCAAATGTCCTCAGCCTAGATCTGATTGACCTCTATGTTCATGGCAGCTATTTCAGGAATTGTTATGCAGAAAATCACTGTGTGAGGCACCAAGGAAGCAGGGACTAGGGTAGAGAGGTGCTACCTACTCAGCCAAAAATGCATAAGGCAATTAATCACATGCATTCATTGTGGTATAAAAAAAAATCATGACACCTGTGTGCAATATCATGCCCTTGTGTCCCTATTCTCAAGCAAGTATAACTAAGCTTTATGTCTTTAAACAGAAGTAGATTCATTAATACTGAACTAGAGTCTTCTCTGTGTGAAACATTTAAGGAACAGTAAAGTTTTAGTTCAATGAACTGAAACTGAACTAATCAGAACCCCATTTAATGATGTCAGATCATAGGGACTTTAAAGTTCACCTGGTTCAAGCTCACTATTCAGAAATTACAGATGCAACCATACAGTATTTTCATGATAAACCACATAGCAAGCTGAAAAGTATTATTTAAATATCCAAAGAATGAGACTTCAAAGATCATAGGAAACCCTTCATATCATCGTAAATCTTAGGCCTAGAAAGTATTTTAAGATTATCCAGTCCAAGCCTTTCAATTTAGAGATTACAAGGAAATAGAGCCCAAGAGATAATATTATTTACCAAGTTATTGTTGTCTATAGCTTGTTATCAGTTCTAAATTTGCCTCTCAATGGATAACTCCTTATTCTTATAATCTTTCTGCTTTGATTGGAATACAGGTCTAGGTCTTCATATGGCCTCCTTTCTCTGGCTTCCCCATACTGATAAGCATCTTCTGCTTCAGCAGAAGCACACTTTGCCCTTGCTTTCTATGCCTCTTTCTCTAGACTTTCTCTTTTGTTTGCTCTCATCAGTTTTATTCAATTAATGCTTTGTTCCTTCATTCTGGGTAGAATCAATCTGACTCAACAAACTAACTAGAAAACATTCTGCAGATGCAGATGCCCAGCAGCAGATAAACAAGTCAGATCCACTAGGAAAAATGAGGCAGTTGACTTGGTTCTTATTAGAAAACACAAAATATAAGAATGTTAGTATGTAGAGAATTCACCTGTAAAGGTAACATTTTTAACATGATACCTTTACAGGTAGTTGCTCTCCTTTTGGAATGTATTGGAAGTAGTTTATCAGAGCCTTGAAAAATTCAAAGAGCGTTCTGTTGTGGTAATTTGATAATAACTAGTATTTAAGAGCTAGCATCTATATCGTGATTTAAAATTTGCAAAACAAGTGGCAAGAGGAGATGGGGAGAGACAGGGTAGGGTAAACTATCTCATGTAGAAGAGGCAGGGGGAAGTAGTTGCAGGGGAGGGGAAGAACAGGAAGGCAAAAAGGCAAAACCATATTCTCATTGAAGTTGGCTCAAGGAGAGAATCACATACATACTAAATGGGATATCTCACCCTGCAGGAGAGTAGGGGAAAGGGGGATGAGAGGGGGGAGGATGGAGGGGAAGGCATTCTTGGGGGAGGGGAGGTTGGAAGTACCCACTATCAAAGAGGGACAGGATCAAAGTAGGGAATGGACCAGATGGGAGGTGAGATGGGTGGGAGGGAAATATAAGCAGTCTTTTACAATATATCTACTATGGTAATGTTTTGCATAGCTATACATGTACAACACATACTGAATCGCTTATCTTCTCAGAGGGAGTGGGTGACAAGGGAGGAAAGGAATGGATCTGAAAATCGAAGTTTTAAAAGTAAATGTTTCATAAGATGTACAGGCATTGGGGCTCAGAGATTCACCTTGCCCTAATGGCAAAGTCGAAGGGGGTATGAGAGAAGATATGGGAGAGAGCAGATTGGATGAGGGGATATCTAGTGTGACTGCTATTCTGGGGTGGTGGGTAGGGAAAAATGGGGGGAATATTGTAACTCAAAATTTGGTGTAAATGAATTGTGTAAACCAGAAGTTAATAAAGCATTTATTTAATAATAAAAAGGACAGAAAAAAATTTGCAAAACACTTTACAAACATTATCTTATTTTATCCTCAAAAAAACTGGGAAGTAGGTGATGTTATTATCTAATTTTACAGATGAAGAAGGAGAGACAGTCTTACTCAGAGTAATGTGCTCAGGTTCACATATGCAGTGATAGAGAGAATGGAAAGATCCATTTGAACTCATGCAGAATGAAATAAGCAGACTCCGTATACACACAGCACACACACACAAACACACACACACAACTACAACAATGAAAACGGAAAGAATAATAATATACCCAAAAAATCAAAAGTAAATTTTGTAAAATATATGAAAATAAAAATCAAGTGGGGCTCAAATGAAGAGATATAAGAAAACATCCCTGTCTCACCAATTAGTGCAAGTGAATATCCCACCCCAAAACCCCAAACAAACCAGACTCACTAATGTTTTATCCATATTTTCTAAGAAGTCATTTTGGGCTATGGAGAAGATACCTATCTATGGAAGAAGAAACCAGGTCTTGAAAGGGAACTTTCCTTTTTCTTATATGCCTTTTCCAGAAGGAAGGAAAGCAAGGAAGGGATTTCTCTCCCCTCTCTCCACCCAATAGTTTCTTGCCAAGTAACAACATCCAGTAACAGGTGATACAGTGAAAAGAAAGCAGGTTAAAAGAGTTCATAATGCAGAGATGCCAAGAGGTACAAGCACAGGGAATATAGCTGAGGAGCTGCACCCAGGGAAAGCAGTGTGAAAATAACAAGACGAGACAAAGGACTCCAGGACCAGTGGTATAAGTTACCTTGGCCCATATATTTTCTGTTATCATAATACTAATTTACTCTCTTGTTTGCCTTGTAGGGAACTGTTCTCTATATCAATAATAGCTTTTCTTAACTTTGTTCATTTTTCAATAAATACCTTTGCTTTGAGCTAATTATGCAATAAATTGACTTGAAAATAAAAGCAGCAGTGTGTGTTTGTGTATGTGTGCATTGCGGTGTGGAGGTGATGGAAATGGTGGTGGCAGTGAGATACACTTTTAGGAATATGAACCCAAAGGGCTCTTTGTATTTGAGGCAGTAATGATCACCTAAGAGATCCAATATGAGAGTTCAAGGTTGAACTTGAACAGTATCTAGGTTGTTTTAAAGGTTGTAAATTGCCCATGGCATCAAGAAGGGATGTGTATCTAGAGTTAGCATTTTTGTTAAATGCTTGGGATTTGGTGAGCTGATGAAGAATAAGAGTCATTTTACTACACCAAAAAGGAATTAAATATACTTGATATGTGACATGACTCAGGCATGGGAAAGGTACTTTATTCCTCCATAAGAAAGGAATATTAATCACTTGTTAATATAATTTTGAAAAGAAGCACTCTACAACAAATCTATGAATACCAAACAATGAAAATTAAACAGGGCATCATAGTTTAATTTATAATTATTGTTATGCAGTGTTGGAAGAGCAATACTTAAACTTCCTAAGAACATAAAGTAATTTGAATGACAGATAAGCACTTTAAATTTCATCTCAGCTCTGCCTTGTTCAAGTAACTTTCATTACATTTCTATTAATACAATGTCCATATTTAGGTCAATATTTCTTGGTCTTTCTTTTTTTGTATAATTTATAAAATATTTATTTAGTTATTTTTAGTTTTCAACATTCATTTCCACAAGATTTTGTTACAATTTTCTCCCCATCTTTCCCCAAACCCCAGACCCAAAATAGCAAGTCTACTGAATATCCCTTCCTCCAATCTGTTCCCCCTTATATCCTCCCCAATCACCCCCCCTAACTTTCTCGTAGGGCAAGATGGATTTCTATATCCCAGTGCCTGTATATATTATTTCCCAATTGTATGTAAAATTTTTTAAACATTTGCTTTTAAAACTTTGAGTTCCAGGTTTTTTTCCCTTCTTCCCTCCTTATCCGCCCCCACTGAGAAGATAAGCAGTTCAATATAGGTTGTATATGTGTAGTTATTAAATCATTTCCATAGTTGTTATTTTGTGAAAGAAAATATTTCCCTTTATCCTATCCCTCCCCCCACTTATTCTATTTTCTCCTTTTATCCTATCCCTTTTCAAAAAGGTTTGCTTCTAACTACCCTCTCCCTCAATCTGCTTTCCCTTCTATCATCTCCCCTCTTGTACCCTACCCCCCTATTTTCTTGTACGGTAAGATACTCAATTGATTGTGTATGTTATTCCCTCCTTAAGCCAAATTCAATGAAAATCAGGTTGTCCCATTCCCTTTCACCTTCCTGCTCTTTCCCTCTATTGTAACAGTTTTCTCATGCCTTTTTTTTATGAGATAATTTACCCTAATCTATCTCTCCCTCTCTCCTTCTCCCAATAATTCCTCTCTCACCTCTTAATTTTATATATTTTTTTATCATCCCTTCATATTCAACTCATCCTGTGCCCTCTGTCTATGTATACATGAACATGCATATGTCTACACTCATATATATTTATATACACATAAACCCTCCTAATCATACATATATATTCCCTTTAACTATCCTCTTTGTGAGAAAAGTCTTATGGGATACAATTATCATTTTTCCATGTAAGAATGCAAATAGTTCAACTTTAATATGTTCCTTTTGATTTTTTTCCTGTACATGTTCTCATGTTTCTCTTGCTTCTTGTATTTGAAAGTCAAATTTTTGGTTCTACTCTGGTTTTTCCATCAAGAATGCTTGAAAATCCTCTGTTTCATTGAATTGCCATATTTTCTCTTGTAGCAAATATCGATCTTGCTGGGTAGGTGATTCTTGGTTTTAATCCTAGCTCCTTTGACCTCTGAAATATTATACAACAAACCCTTTTATCCCTTAATGTAGAAGTTGCTAGGCCTTGTGTTATCCTGATTGTATTTCCACAATACTCAAGTTGTGTATTTCTGACTGCTTGCAGTATTTTCTCCTTGACCTGTGAACTCTGGGATTTGGCTATAATATTCCTAGAAGTTTTCTTTTTGGAATCTTTTTCAAGAGGCAATTGGTTAATTCTTTTGATTTCTATTTTGCCCTCTGCTTCTACAATTATCAGGGCAATTTTGCTTGACGATTTCTTGGAAGATGGTGTATAGGCTCTCTTTTTTTGATCATGGCTTTCATATAGCCCAATAATTAAAAAAAATGATCTCTCCTGGATCTATTTTCCAGGTCAGTGTTTTTTTCTAATGAGATATTTCACATTGCCTTCTATTTTTTCTTGTTTGGATCTGTTTTATAGAATCTTGATTTCTCATAAATTCATTAGTTCCAATTGCTCCAATATAACTTTGAAGAAGTTATTTTCTTCAGTGAGTTAAATTTTAAGGCATTCCTATCCTCACTGGCTTTTTGAGCCTCTTTTGCTCTTTGATTTAGTATATTTTTAAGGTATTATTTTCTTCAGTGTATTTTTGAGTCTCCTTTACCAGGTTGTTGACTCATTTTTTTTTTTAATTTTCTTGCATCATTCTCATTTCTTTTCTGAATTTTTCCTCCACTTCTCTTACTTGATTTTTATAATCCTTTTTGAGCTGCTCCATGGCCTATAACCAGTTCATATTTTTCTTAGAGACTTTTGATGAAGGAGTTTTGACTTTGTTGTCTTCCTCCTACTCCATGCCTTTATCCTTTTTGTCCCCCAAAAATAATTATATGGTCTATTTGTGCTTCCTCATATTGCCAGCTAATTACTTGACTTTTGAGCTCTTTGCCATGGTAGAACTCTGCTTCCAGAATGGAGAGAGTTTTGTCCCAAATTATTGGGGTTTTCACAGCTGCTGGAACTTCTAGGAGAGTGTTTTCTCTACAGCCCCCACAAGGACTGGCTCACTGGCCACACACCCCAGGACTGCCACCCAAGACAATGATCCAGATCCATGCAGGTTAAATCAAGGGTAATTATGCTCTGAATGGTCCCTTGGTCCCCCTACAATCTGTAGGCCAGGAGCTCCTGAGGCAGCCACATGGTGGGGCTGCACAACCACCATGCCTCTGCTGTTTCTAGCCCAGGAGGCAAGGGCTGGACCTTGCTTTTCCATGCTCCCCCATTCTAACAGAGTTCTACACTGACCTTTTATTTTGTCTTTGGTGTTTATGGGTTGAGAAGTCTGGAAACTTCCACAGTGTCTGGTGCTTCACTCTCCTGCAGTCTGCTGTTGCCATTGCTGATCTGGACAACCCTGTGGTCAGAACTGCATGGCTCCTGTGGGACAGCACTTGGCTCCCAGCACCCTTCGATAAACCTTTCCTGTTGGCCTGCCAGGCTGTCTTCAATGGGAGATTTGTTTCTCTCTGTTACTTTACAGGTTCTGTAGCTTAACATTTATTTAGAATCATTTTTTATGTGTATTGGAAGGGGTTGGAGCCAGAGCCCTCACCAAGTTTGTGCTTCTATCCCACAGTCTTTTCTCTGCCCTGTCTTGGGGGGCATCTTTCAAATGAAGATTTTTTTTTCACAATGGAGCAGTTTTTTCATTGCACCCAAGAACTCCAGACCTATGGAACTCACAAAATTACCTATAAGTTTGGAAACCTCCATCTGGAGAACTGATTAAATTTATCGAGTCAGGAAAGAAAACACAAAACAAAAAAGGACAGTCATTCTTCTTCCACTTTCTACTTAGCATAGGAAAAGCACACTATTTGCTATATACAAGACAAAATAAAAAGATGAAACTTGAAATGCAATATTTTAGGGTTTAAAAGAATGCTCCTCCTGCTGCTATTACACTGTGAAGTGCTAATCAAGAGACCTCTCAGTGTTTAACATAAAATATTGAAATATAAAATCTTTTCAATGTTAGATCACCATAAAAAAAGAAGCAAGCTAGCAAAAGTTTCCACATGATCACTCAGAACCAATGAATGGTAACTACTCTTTGGGGAGTAGGTGAGAGGCAATTAGAAGTGACCTTTGCTATATTTAGAGTCCATTTCAGCTTCAAATACTATGATCAAAGAGGCAGCATTGAAGAACATATAAAGCATTCCAATGAGGTATGGGTGTGAAACATACCTCAGTCACAAAATAGCCATTTGATCATCAATAGTCCACTTTTCAGATCCTCAGTATCCTTTCCTGTGAAGCAGAGATAATAATGCTTGCATTAAAAAGTTGTGAAGAACGAGTTTTACAAATATTTTAATTCTACTCTAGCTTGGCATTCTGGAATAAAAATGTTCCTCGATATAGCAGGTATTAGTACTGGGTCTTAGTTTTTGTTGTTGTTCAATCATTTTCAGTCATGTCTGACTCTTCATGATTCCATTTGGGGTTTTCTTGGCAAACATACTGGAACAGTTTGCCATTTCCTTCTCTAACTCGTTTTATGGGTGAGGAACTGAGGCAAATAGTGAGTTGCGCAGGATCACACAGCTAGTAAGTATTTGAGATGAGATTTTAATTCAGGAAGAGGAGCCTTCCTGACTCCATGCCCCACAGTCCATACTCTATATTCCCTAGCTGTCTGATTGGATCTTGGAGCCCCTCAATTAAATCAATCTCTGGATTTCAGGGAAAAATATGGGCAAAATGGCTAACTTTTTATTTTAATGTTGAAATTCTTTCTCATTTTATTTATTGTATTATTATATTCACCTTATTAAAAAGCTCTTAAATATTCACAATTTAAAATTGTAGTAGAAGAATTTTTTTTATTGTCAGAGTATGATCTTGCTTCACAGAGATAACCATGACTCAGTCAAATAGAGAGGTTTCTTTAAAATCAAGAAGACCTGGAGGCAAGTCCTGATACTGACACATACTAGGATGTGACCCTGAGGAAGTCAATTAAACTCTTGTTGTTCCAGTCAAAAAAGACTCATTAGTGGGACTGTAATTCCAAGCAAGCTTCCAAACTGCATTGGTAGAGAGAATGATAAGATCTTTAATTGGATTTCTTTACCTCCTAAACGCCCAGTCAATAATTTAACTGTTTACTTGTTAATGGTATTTTATTTTTCCCAAGTACATGTGAAGATAATTTTACCATTTATTTTAAAAAATTGAGTTCCCAATTTTCTACCTTGGCCCCTATTCCTTTCCTCCCAAAAAAGGTAAGCAATTTGATTTAGGTTATATATGTGAAACCGTGTAAAAGCTATTTCCATATTAATTATGTTGTGAATGAAGAAAGAGACCAAAATAAAAAAAAAAACATGAAAGAAATAAAGTGAAAATATTATGCTTTGATCTGCATTCAGAGTTCATATATAATTTCTCTGTAAATGGAGAGTATTTTTCATGATGCATCCTTTGGAATTGTATCATTGTACTGCTAAGAAGAGCTAAGTCATTCACAATTCTTCATCAGACAATATTGATGTTACTGTTTATAATGTTACAATTTCCAGGATTTTTCTGGTCTGCCTGCCCATCATTTATTATTGCACAATAACATTCCATTACATTCATTACCACAATTTGTTGAGTCATTCACGAAATGATTATCATGTCATCAGTTTCCAATTCTTTGTCACCACAAAAAGAACTTCTAAAATATTTGCATACAAATAGGTACTTTTCCTTTTTTTTTTAAATCTCTTTGGGATACAGACCTATTGGAGTATTGCTAAATCAAAGGGTGTGAAACCTTTGATTGTCTTTTAAGGGTAGTTATAAATTGCTCTCCAGAGTGGTGGGATCAGTTAACAATTCCCCCAACAGTGCATTAGTGTCCCAGTTTTTCCACATTTCCTTCCACATTTGTAATTTTCACTTCCTGTAATGTAAACCTATATTATAGGTGTGAAGTGATGGCAAGGATTGTTTTAATTTTCATTTATTTAATCAGTAGTGATTTAGAGCATTTCTTCATATGACTATACATAGCTTTGGTTTCTTCATCTGAAAACTGTCTGGTCAAATCCTTTGACCATTTATCAATTGGAAAATGACTTGGATTCTTATAAATTTAACTCAGTTCCCTTTTTATTCAAGAAATGAGACTTTAATCAGAGATACTTGCTATAAAAATGTCTCTCAGCTTTCTGCTTTCCTTCTAATATTGGTTGCATTGGTTTTGTTGTGTGAACACTTTTTAATTTAATACAATCAAAATAATTCATTTTACATCTTGTAATGCACTCTATCTTCTGTTTGGTCATAAAATTTTCCTTTCCCATAGAACTGATGGGCAAACTATTCTTTTTGCTCCTAATTTGCATAAAGTATAATGATTTATTTTTAAATCATGGACCCATTTTAATCATTCTAAATTTATACTGTGTAAGATGTTGATATATACTTACTTTCTACTTATACTTACTCCACTTTTTCTAGTAGGTTTTGTTAAAGAGAAAGTGGTTTGTGGGTGGAGTCAAGATGATGGAGTAGAAACAGGAACTCTGCAAGGCATCCACTCCCACCTCCTTCAATTCATGTAAAAGGTGACTCTGAACAAACTTTGGAGCTTCAGAGCCCACAAAATGACACAGAGAAGCTAAACCCCTACTGAGGACAGCCTGGCAGGCTAGCAGAAAGCAGGCAGGGCAGAGCTCTAGAAGTGGAGCCCAGCCCTGCCTGAGCCCAAGGTTTTAGCTTCAGGGTGGCTACAACCAGGCACCAGGTGGAAGGACTTCAGATCACAAGCAACAATGGTGGTTTCCAGAATTATCAACCCATAAATGCCGAAGACAAAGTGATAGGTCAGTGCAATGTGGACTTTGTGAACCAGGTGTTCAGGAGTGTGGTCAAGCCTTTTCCTCCTGGAGGGAGAAGCAGCTGAGACTCTGCAGCCCTGCAGCTGCTGCCACTTAGCTGTTTCAGAGCCCCTGGCATGCAAATTGTAGAGGGACCAAGTGACCAGTCTGAGGCATAATTGCTCTTGCTTTAATGGGCCTGGATCTGGTCTAGGGTGGAGTTCCTAAGGCATGTGACCAGTTTGCCAGAGCATGTGGAGGCTTCAGAGAGGGAACTCAACTAATGCCTCCAGCAGCTGTGAAAACCCCAGAGATTGGGACAAAGCTCCACCCTTTGGTAGCAGAGTTCTACTGTGGCAAAAAGCTCAAAAGTCAAGTAATAGAATGGCAACATGAGCAAACAAGGGAAGAAAGGCAAGCACAGCAGTCCTATTTTGGATTCCTTTTTGTGGGACAAAAAGGATCAGAGCATCCAACAAGAGGAAGACAGTGAAGTCAGAACTCATGCACCAGGAGCTTCCAAGAAAAGAAGAAGCTGCTTACTGTCCATAGAGGAGATTAAGAAGGATTTTGAAAACCAAATAAGAGAAGTGGAGGAAAAATTGGGAAGAGAAATGAGAATGAAGAAAGAAAATTATAAAATGAGGGTCAGCAACCTGACTGAAGAAACCAACACCTTAAAAATAGACTAAATCAAATGTCAAAAGAGGCTAAAAAAGCCAAGGAGGAGAAGAATGCCTAAAAGTGTCAAATTTGCCAGATGGAAAAAGAATGTCAAAAGCTCACTGAAGAGAATAATGCCTTCAAAATTAGATTGCAGCAAATGGAAGCTGGGGACTTTATGAGAAATTAATTTACTATTAAATAGATCCAAACAAATTTAAAAAAAAAATAGAAGGCAACGTGAAATATCTCATTGGAAAACCCATTGACCTGGAAAAAAGACCCAGGAGAGAGAATTTAAAAATCATTTGAATAACTGAAAGCAATGATCTAAAAAAGAACCTAAAAATCACTTTCATGAAATGCTCAAGAAAATTGCCATGGTGTTTTAGAACCACAGGGCAAAATAAAGGTTGAAAGAATCCACAGACAACTTCCTAAAAAAAGATCCCAAAAAGAAAAGCACTAGGAATATTTTAGCCAGGTTCCAGAGTTCCCAGACCAAGGAGAAAATAATAAAAGCAGCCAGGAAGATACAATTTTAATATTATGGAAACATAATCAGGATAATACAGAATCTGGCAGCTTCTACAATGAGGGATCAAAGGACTTGGAATATAATATTCTGAAGGTCAAAGGAGCTGGGATTAAAACCAAGAATCACCTCCCCAGCAAAACTGAGTACCATATTTCTGGGAAAAATATGGTCACTCAATGGAATAGAGGACTTTCAACCATTCTGATGAAAATGCAAGAGTTGAATAGAAAATTTGACATTCAGATGCAAGAAGCAAGAGAAGTATGAGAAGGTAAACAGGGAAAAGAAATCATAAGGAAGTTATCAAAGATGAACTACTTACATTCCTACATGGGAAAATGATATTTGTAATTTATGAATATTTTCTCAGCATGCGAATAGTTGAAGGGAATAGAAATATGTGTGTATGCATGAATATATATATGTCTATATCAGAGGGTATATGGGTGCATGAATATATATGTAATTATGTGTATTTATGTGTAAAGGTATACATAGAGAAAGGGTACAAGACCAGTTGAATAGGAAGAGATGATACTTAAAAGGTAAAATGAAGAGATGAGAGAAGAATATAATGAGAGGAGATGGAGAGAGATAGAATGGAGTAATTATCTTATATAGAAGAGGCAAGGGAAAACTGTTACAATGGAGGGGAAGAACAGGAAGGCAAAAGGACATAAGTCAACCTTATTCTCAATGAATTTGTCTTAGGGAGGCAATTACATACACACTAAATAGGATATCTCAACTTACAAGAAAGTAGTGGGGAAGAGGATGTGAGGGGGATGATGGAAAGCAGGGCAGGCTGGTGGGGAGAGAAGTTAGAAGCACCCAATTTTGAAAATGGACAGGATCAAAGTAGAGAATAGAACACAAGGGGGTGGGATAAGATGGAGAAAATATAGTCAGTCTTTCACAGTATGTCCACTATGGAAATGTTTTGCATAGCTACGCATGTACAACCTATATTGAATTGCTTATCTTCCCAATTAGGGTGGGTGACGAGGGAGGTAGGGAAAGAATCTGGAATTCAAAGGTCTAAAATCAAATATTTAACATATATACATATATGTGTGTGTGTGTGTGTGTGTGTGTGTGTGTGTGTGTGTGTGAGTGTGTGATCATTACTTTATATGTCACTGGGAAATAAGATATACAGTCACCAGGGAATAGAGATCTACTGAGCCCTAAGGGAAAGTCAGAGGGCAGAGGGGGAAAAATATGAGAGAGAGCAGACTGGGGGAGGGGGTATTCAGTGGAATTGCTGTTTTAGGGTGGTGTGTAGGGGAAGAATGGGGAGAAAATTTGTAGCTAAAATTTTGTGGAAATTAATGATGTAAACTAAAAAATAAAAATAAGCTACAAAAAAAGTGTAAGTGGTTCTCCCAGAACCTGGAGCTTTTGGGTTTAACAAACATGAGATGACTATAGTTATTTACTACTGTGTTGTGTTTACCTAATCTATTGCACTGGTGTACCAAGCTATTGAAAAATAAATTATTTTTTTTAATCTTCAAAATTTATTTCCACAAGATTTTGAGTTCCAAATTTCCTCATTTCTCCCCTCCAACTGTTTCAAGATAGTAGTCATTCTGATTACTCCTTCCCAAAATCTACCTCCTCTCTATCATCCTCCTCACTCCTTTCTCCCTCCCCTCAGTTTCTTATAGGGTAAGATAGATTTCTATACCCCATTGCCTATACATCTTATTTCAAAGTTACATGTAAAAATAGTTGTAATTTTTTTTAAATTTTGGTTCCAAATTCTCTCCCTTCTTCCCTCACCACCCATCCTTATTGATGAAGCAAGCAATTCAAAAGATGTTATACATGTGTAGTTATGCAAAACACATCAATGTTGTGAAAAACTAACCTATATTTCCCTTCATCTTATCTTGCACCCCATTTTTTCTGATTTCTCCTTTGATGTTATCCCTTTTCAAAACATTTTGACTCTGACTAACCCTACCCCTAATCTGCCCTCCCTTCTATTATCCCACCCTCTTATCCCCTTCCCTATACTTTCCTGTAGAGTAAGATACACAATTGAGTGTGGATGTTATTCCCTCCTTATACCAAATTTGATGAGAGTAAGCTTCACTCATTCCCTCTCACCTCCCCCTTCTTCTCATCCACTGTAAAAACTTTTTCTTGCCTCTTTTATAGGAGATAATTTCTCCCATTCTATCTCTCCCTTTCTCCTCTCAAATATTCCTCTTTCACCCCTTAATTTTATTTTTAGATATCATTTCTTCATCTTCAACTCATCTTGTGCCCTCTACTTGCCTGCCTGCCTATCTATCTATCATCTATCTATCTATCTATCTATCTATCTATCTATCTATCTATCTATCTATCTATCTATGTATCTATCTACCTATCCATCTGCTTTTCTGTCTGTCTATTTCTTCCACCTACCCTAAATCTGAGAGAAGTCTCATGAGTCACGAATATCATCTTTCCATGTAGGAATGTAAACTGTTCAATTTTAATAAGTCCCTTATGATTTCTCTTTTGAGTTTGCCTTTTCATACTTCTCTTACTTCTTGTATTTGTAAGTCAGATTTTCTCTTCAGCTCTGGTCTTTTAATCAGGAATGCTTGAAAGACTTCTATTTCATTGAATTTCCATATTTTCCACTGAAGTATTATACACATTTTTTTGCTGGGTAGGTGATTCTTAGTTTTAATCTTAGCTCCTTTGACCTCTGGAATATAAAATTTGAAGCCTTCAGATCCCTTAAGGTAAAAGCTGCTAAATTTTCTGTCAACTTGATTGCATTTCCACAAAATACAAATTTTTCTTCCTGTCTGTTTGTAATATTTCTCATTGACCTGGGAACTCTGGAATTTGTCTACAATATTCCTAGGACTTTTTGTTTTGGGATCTCTTTCAAGAGGAGATTGGTGGATTGTTTCAATTTCTATTTTACCCTCTGTTTCTAGAATATCAGGGCAGTTTTCCTTGATAATTTCTTGAAAGGTGATGTCTAGACTCTTTATTTTTATAATGGTTTTCAGGTAGTCCACTAAGTTTTAAATTCTCTCTTCTGGATCTATTTTCCATGTTAGTTGTTCTTCCAATGAGATATTTCACATTGTCTTTTATTTGTTCATTCTTTTCACTTTTTATAATTTATCGAGTTCTCATAATGTCATTATCTTGCATTTACTCCATTCTGATTTTGAATTAATTATTTTCTTCAATGAGCCTCTGGACCTCCTTTTCCATTTGAACAGTTCTAAATTTTTAAGTCATTCTTTTCTCATTGACTTTTTGGATCTCTTTTGCCATTTGGGTTCATTTATTTTAAGGTGCTATTTTCTTAATTATTTGTATGGATCTCATTTAGCAACCTGTTAACACATTTTCCCTGATTTTCTTGCATTACTTTCATTTATCTTCCCAATTTGTCTTCTACTTCTCTTGCTTGATTTTCAAAATCCTTTTTGAGCTCTTCCATGGCCTGTAACCAATTTATGTTTTTCTTGGAATCTTTGGAGGTAGGAGCTTTGACTTCATTGCCTATCTGGTTGTATGTTTTGATATTCTTTGTCACCAAAGTAAGATTCTATAGCTGCAGTTTTTTTTTTATTAGATTATTTTTTGGTAGTTGACTGGTATGGTATTGAATCATTATATATACATACATACATACATACTTACATAATTATAAAATGTAATAAAATGAATTTAGGTAAAACTATCATTTTTATCATGTTGATTTGGCCTACACATGGTCAACCAATATTTTTCCATAAATCTGACTCTATTTTTGTGAAAATTGTTTTTTAATTCTATTCATATAGTTCCTGGGTTTAACTTGGCAGGTAGACTCCCAACTATTTTCTATTGTTTATAGTGATTTTCAATGGATTTTCTCTTTCTGTCTTCTGCTAATGAATTTCATTGGTTATATGTAGAAATGCTAATGATTTTTGTGGGTTTACTTTATATACTGCAATGTTGGTAAAGTTGTTAATTATTTCAAATAACCCATAGGGTTAGCATTAGCTTTTTTTCCCAGGGCAATGATGAAGCAGGGTGCAGTTCTCAGAGCTGGATTCAGCCCATTCTGCTGACTATGCTGAGGTATGGGGGTAGGAGGGAGGTCCTGGTGTTCTTATTTGTCTCATGTACCACACTGGCATTCAGGATTTCACACTGGTGTGCTAAGGTGGGGATTGCTACTGAATTATCTGGATGCTTTCTGTCATGGACTGTGCTGCCCTTTTACTCAAGCGAGACAGAAGTTTCTTGATCATCTTCCAAGTTTCTTGTACTGAAAGATTGTTTCTCCCCATCTTTTTGTTATTTTAACTGTTCCAGTATTTGTTTTGTGTCACTATTTTATGGTTATTTGGAGGTGAATAGGGGGAGTTATGGTAACTTATTACTTATTCCTCCATCTTGGTTCCTGGAATGACTTCTGGTAGATTTTTTTTTTTGTCAGTGTCTATTTTTCCCTCTGCCTTAAGATATCCAGATATGTTTCCCTGATAATTTATTGAAATATAATATGTAGGTTGTCCCCATTTTATCATGTCTTTCTGGTCATCCAATATGTCTTAGATTGTCTCTCCTGAGTCTATTTTTCCAGGTCAGTAGGTTTTCAAATTAAATATTTCCTATTTTCTTCTATAATTCCATTCTTTTGATTTTGTTTGATTTATTCTTGATGTCTTACGTAGGCATTAGCTACATTTGCTCTGATCAATAAGGGGTTATTTTATTCAGTTAACATTTTTACTTCCTTTCCATTTGGCCTAATCTACCTTTCAAGGGGTTGTTTTATTCAGTGAGTTTTTGTACATCTTTCCCCCCCATTTTTTGTGCTTTCTTTATAACACTGTTGACTCTTTTGCACAATTTTGATTTCTTTTCTCAATTTTTTTGCCCCTCATTTAATTTTTAAAATTCTTTTTGAATTCTTTCTGTAGTTTTTTTTTTTTTTTGGCTTGAGAGAAATTTAAATATTTCTTTCAGGCTATGTATGGAGTTGTTTTAACAGTTGTTCTCTTCTTAGTTTAACTTTTCATCTTTCCCATCACCACAATAAGTTTCCATTTCCAGGTTTTCTTTCTTTTGCTATTTTTTCCAGTATTTTTCATTACTTTTAAAGTTGTGCTGGGTTGGGTTTTTTTATGCTTATCTAATGCTGTGCAGGTGCCAGGGGGTTCCTAATTAGTCATCTGGTGCTTATGAGGGGCTGGTGGAGATCTGATCACTGTAAAGCCAAGTATGAGCAGCTTTCCAGAGGACTATTGCTATGAATTGTTTCAAGGATCTGATTACATAGTATAGTGATCTCTCTATTTATTCAGTAATAAACTAAAACAAAAACATTGAAAGAACCCAAAGTACAGCATTCATAATGTTATGACACAACTTATATAAGTTATATGGCATAACTTATCAGTAAAATGGCCACATAGTTTTCAACAACGTGGTCACATAGTTTTAAACAAAAGATCGTTAAGTAAGTTCTTAACTAAATCATCCTTAAAGAGCAGGCCTCCTTAAGGGACACAAAATACAAAGGCAAAAGTTCTCCACCCCTTGGTCGCAGTAAATCATAATCTTCCCAGTCAGCATTAAGTACCCATGAAGAGGTATTTTCATCTTGACTCAACACTGGCTCTCAGCTTCCATGGTTCCTCTTCCATGGCCCCAGCTCCTGCTTGAATCTACACAACTGTCACCTGGATTCAAAGGCAGTCAGCTCTCAGCTTCTTGTCCAACTCCTAATACAGTTCCTCATCAAGTTCCCATTCTATATTGAAGCTCACAGTGTCCAATCCACCTAAAGTCTTTTACAATTCCTGTTTCTGGGAAGACAAAGCTAACTGAGACATACACATTGCTGGCACCATCATGAATTCACTATTTGCCTGCAAAATCAACAGAGACCTACAAACAAGGTCCAAGAGGTCAACGCAAATCATCAACATAGAAATCAACACAGACCCACAAACAAGGTCTGAGAGGTCTACAAAAATAATCAGTAAAGGCCCAGTACCCCTGAAATCCTCCTCCAGGACTTATGTAAATAGACAACCAGAAAACCCCCTTTCTAGGGCTTCTAGTAAGGTCCCAGGACTTCCATACAAAACATCAAAAACAAAAATCAACACAGACAGAACAGACAAACATAGAGTGCCAGATACCACAAATTTTCTCCTTTTCAACTCTGCTACCACAAGAGTTCTCTGCTCAGTTCTTCTCAGTTCTGCTCTCTCCTAGCTTAGGCTTCTCCTTATATATGGTCATTAGCTCCTCCCCTTTCTGTTGCATCAGCAACAGGGGTTCACAAATTCTGGGGTTCACAAGTTCTGTTTCTTAACAAAGACTTCATATAATCATGAACAAGTCTTAAAAGAAACTTAAACTGAAACAAGGTGCTAAATAATTAAATAGCTGAAAAAAGTCATTAAGTACTTCTTTGCTTGCCATAACGGTCACTCAGCTACTATTGAGTTGGGGCCTGGTCCTGATCCACAGTTGTGGGGGGCATAGTCACTTTCTTACTGCTGTATAAGTGATAGAATGGACCTAGATGCTCATCTAGTACTTCAATTAACTGTTGGAAATAAGTTCCTATTACATTAAAAACCCATCTATCAACACAAGTGATGTTAATGATGTTACCTGTTTATTATATAAAATCATCAACTCTGAAAAATCAAAATGTGTTTTTATCAGTAGTGTGCCTGAGTGAGTCTTTTACTATAGTTTGAATAACATCAGATTCTATCTAATTAGATCAAATATTAATGTAAGAACATTTATTTTGTCACCATTACCATTTGATATAGTGTTAGAATGGTGCTTGTTTTGACAAGGTAAAGAGAAGAAATTTAAGGAATTAAACATAAGTAAAGAAGAAAAAAATCTTCATTGATGATATAATGGTTTACATAGAGAACTCAACATTTAATTTAATCAAAATAAAGTACAAGTAAAACCTTAGAGAGATATAGGATATTTGTCTCAGTAAGAGGGCAAATAAAATTAAGTTTTATGTTGATAATAACAATTTAAAGTACTTTTTA
Source organism: Gymnobelideus leadbeateri (assembly GCA_011680675.1). Taxonomy (NCBI): domain Eukaryota; kingdom Metazoa; phylum Chordata; class Mammalia; order Diprotodontia; family Petauridae; genus Gymnobelideus; species Gymnobelideus leadbeateri. Next base: position 135,237 of record WOXC01012131.1, on the reverse strand, counting down.
TGATGACATGAAGACTCTTTATAGGCAAAAGACCTATGGTGCATCTCAACTCATCAGCACTGATAGATTCATACTGATTAGTGATAAGGACACAGTCCTGGAAAGATGTTCTGAACACTTCTATAATGCTCTCAACAGACCATCATCAAGCAATACTTAAGCCATTGGCATTCCTCAGGTTGAAGCCAGTCTCTCTCTAGTCAAATTTCCAAGTGAAGAGGGGTCTTTAAATGCCATTAGCCTTCTCTAGCGTGGCAAAGTATGTGGTGACGATTCTGTTTCAACTGAGATTTACAAGACAGGGGTCTAGAGGTCATATAAAAACTTATCAAAATCTTCTGGGTTATAAGGCAAGAGGAGGTCATCCCTCAGGGTGTTCAAGGTTAACTCCATTGTCCATCTCTATAAAGGAAAAGGAAATAGGTTGACCTGTGACACAATTGGGTAGGGATGGGTTTCTCTCAATTACTCGCTGCTGACAAAATTCTTAACAGCATTCTTCTTAATATGCTCAGCCTTCACTTGGAAGATGGTAACCTATCCAAGAGCCAATGTGGTTTCAGAAAAAGCTGAGGAATCGTTGATTTGATGTTTTCTACCAGATTTCTACAGGGAAGAAATGCCAGGAGCAGAACATAGGTCTATAGCTTATGTTTGTCATAAACCTAACCAAGGTCTTTGATTCTATCAGTTATGAGGGTTGGTGGAAGATTATGGCAAAATTTGATTACATGGAGAAGTTAATCAGTTTTAGATACCAGTTCTATGACTACATTTTTCACAGGTTTTGAGTAATGGACAAACTCTTGAACTTTCTTATACATGAATGGGGTGAAGCAGGGCTGTGTGCTTACTTTCATGCTTTTTAGGTTTAAAACAGCATCAAAGTCAGATACCACACTGATGATAAATTCTTTAATTCTTCCCTGGTAAAGAAACGTCTTTTACTTTATTTGCTTATCAGCAAGCTCCAACATGGGGTGGGCATGGGGGTGGCATGACCCCACATTCTCCAAAATAAGTAATTATAAGATCCACAAAAAAACCAATAATCTTGCTGATTATGAAAATTATTTCAGGCTAGAAATTTGTGGCACCTACTCTGAAAATTGGAGTAAATCCTTAGAGATAATTGAAGGAGAAAATGAAGTAAAAGAAGAAAACCTCTAAGCACTTTCATGATAGATTATGTAAAAGAGTTTAGTGTTATGCAGACCTAGATCCACTTAACCCAAGCAATGCAAGGATTATAAATTCAGTTTTGTCAAAAATTCCCAGTTGGAAATATAAAAGTACTTTGAGAAAAAATGTCCTACATTGTATGAAAAGTCTCTAGGGAAAATTAAGAGCATTGCTTGATATATTTATAAGAAAAGAAAAAAAAAAGCAATATGAGTCAAAGGGCCAAAGTGCCATCTTTGCCCATGTATAGGCCATATGAGGAACTCACAAGTCAGTGAATGCTTTTACCGCCACAAGAAGTGTCCTATTGCCCAAGAAAAGAAAAAAAGAGGATCTTAAGAGTAAAAATAATAGTCTAAAAATGCCAGAGGGTATTCTGCTGCATGAAGTTTAGGGGTAGAGTCAAACACTGGGAATTTGGGAGAAGAATATTTTTTTCCTCTGATAATTGCCTTGGACATCACAGTCCATTCTTCTCTCTACACTGGTGAACCTCATGTCAACCTTCTAGTAAGAGATGCAGTCTATGATTATTTACTGTACACTAGAGTTTCTAATTTTAGTTTTAATGAGTAAACCAGACTCTACATGTACTTTTATTGGATATCTGAATATTATGGTGGTCTCAGAAAAACCTCAGAGTTTTTCAAAATTGTCTCATTCCATAGTATCCATTGGTACCCTTTCTATTGAAAACTTCTCCTTCCTCACGTCAGCTCCAGCTCAGCACCAGGTAAACTACAGCATTATACAGGTTCAACTTGCCAGAAGCAGAGTCCCCAGCACACAAAACCAATAACCAGATCCCTATCTCCCAGCACAAGGACCAGAGCCAGAGCCTCTGTGCTCCAGAAGCAGAGAATGATGATAAAAATCAGGGAAAAGGCAAACAATGAACAAAAATCAACTTAGAAAAGCAAAAGCTATAGATTCTTATTATGAAGACAGGGAAGATAAAAATAGAAATTCAGAAGAGGACAGCATGGAGCCTGTGACAGCAGGCTTGAAATCCTCAAGGGAAACTGCCCAAGAAAAAGAAATAGAGAGTAAATTGGTAATTGAAAGAATCCATTGATCTCTTCCTGAAAGACATCCCAAATTGAAAAAGTCAAGTAATATTGTGGCCAAATTCTAGAAGTATCAAATCAAGGGAAAATTCTGCAAGCAGCCAGAAAAAAAATTAAAATATTGTGGAACTACAGTCAGGGTCATGGAGGACCTTCGAGCTTCCACATTAAAATAGCAGCCCTGTAAAATGATATTCCATAAGGCAAAGGAGCTTGGAGTATAACGAAGGATTAAGCACCCAGTAAAATTAAGCATAATCTTTCAAGCAAAGAGATGGACACTCGACTTCTAGATCTTGCTGATATTCAATGGAAAATTTGATCATCAAATATATGCCTCTAAAGGGGCATAAAAAGATAATCAGGAAAGAAAAAAACAACAACAACATGTTAACCAATAAGGGCAAACTGTTTACATCCCTACATGGAAGATGATACTTGTAAATCTTTATAATTGTATCTTTATTATTACATTTGAAGGTATACACACACACACACACACACACACACACACAGAATATAGGTATAAAGTAACTGGTGTGATAATAAAAGATCTAATCAAGATGGGAGCATGGATTGTGATGGAAAAAAGACAAAGGAGGAGGCAAAAAATGTAAATAACACCATAGGAAAAGGCACAAAAATATATTTCAGTAGAGGGAAAGAAGGGAGTGAGATGAGCATTGTTTAAATTTTACTCTCATTGGATTTGGTTCAGAAAGAGAATAACATGCTCAGTTAGGCATAGAAATCTAACTCACCCTAGAGAAAGTAGGAGAGGAAAGGGGAAAAAAAGTGGACAGGTGGTTACAAGGGAAGGAAAAAGTCAAAAAGGAAAAGGGAAATAAAAGGGAGGGGAACTGATAGGGTGGGGATATTGAGGGAGGTATTGGTCAAAAGGAAAACTCTTAAGGAGGGGAAGGGAGAAAGGAGAAATAAAAGCACAAACAGGGGAGGGAATAGGATGGAGAGAAAGACACAGATAGTAATCATAACTGTTTATGAGAATGTGATGAACTCTCCCATAAAACAGAATTGGATAGCAAAATGGATTAAAAACCATTACAATATGTTGTTTTCAAGAAACACATTTGAAACTGGGGGATACACACAGGGTAAAGGAGAAAGACTGGAATAGAAAATATTATGCTTCAGGCGAAGCAAAAAAGAAAAAAAAGAGCAATGGTAGTTATCCTGATCTCAGACAAGGGAAGAGGAAGTAAATTTTATCCTGCTAAAGGATCCATAGACAATGAAGTAATATCATTACGAAACATATATGCACCAATTGATATAGCATTCGAATTCTTAGAGGAGAAGCTAAGAAAGTTACAGGAAGCACTAGACATCAAAACTACTCTAGTAGGTGACCTCAAACTTCCCCTCTCTGAACTTGATAAATCGGATCTCAAAATAAACAAGAAAGAAGTTAAAGAGTTGATAGAATTTTAGAAAAGGTAGATATGGTACACCTCTTTAGAAAATTGAATGAAGATGGAATATATCTTTTTTTCTATTGTATATAACATATACACATAACACATAAATTGGCAATGTACTAGGGCATAAAACCTTCACAATCCAATGCAGAAAGGAAGAAATATTGCAATGCATCCTTTTTCAGACCCTGATGCAATAAAAATTATATGAAATAGGGTATCATGGAAAGATAGATTAAATTAATTGGAAAGTAAATAATCTAATGTTAAAGAATTAGTGGTTGAACAAAGATATCATTGAAATAATCAATAACTTCATTCAAGGGAAGGGCAATGAGACAACATACAAAACTTATGGGATGGAGCAAAAGTGGTTCTTAGCAGAAGTTTTATATCTCTTAATATCTACATGAATAAAATAGAGAAAGAGGAGATCAATGAATTGGGCATGCAACTAAAAATTTAGAACAAGAACAAATTAAAATCCTCAGGGGGCAGAGCCAAGAAGTCGGGGGAGAAACAGCACGTCCAAGGCTGTCTCCCCCCAGATTACCTCCAAACTATGTAAAAGGGGACTCTGAACAACTTCTGGAGCCCCAGCACTCAAAGAACAACACAGAGAAGCTAACCTCCCTCTGAGGACAGCCCAGGGGCACTGCAGGAAGGGCCAGCACAGCACTCTGGGAGCCGGCAGTGCAGTGAGAGGAGAGCGGAGCCCAGGTCCACCTGGGCCACAGTTTTAGCTCCAGGGCTGCCGGGCCAGCAGTCTGCTGGAGGCACCCCAGAACACCAGCTGCTGTGGTGATTCCAGAAGTATCAACACAGACATGCCTAAGACAAAGTGAGAGGTTACTGCCCTATGGACTTTGGGACCAGTATTTGGGGAAAGCATCGGCTTCCTCCCCTGGGGGCTAGAAGCCACTGAGGAGACATGCCATTTTGTATTTTTCAATGGCAGCTCCAGCTCCTGGCCTGCTATCTGTAGGGAGATCCAGCGATCAGTCTTGGAGGGTAATCATTCTTCCTTTAACCTCCCTGGATCTGGATTGTGGTCTTGGGGGGGGGAGGTCGTGAGGTGGATATCCAGCTTGCCAGAAACAGAAGTTGTCCACCCACACATTCGGGACGAAAGCTCCCCAGTCTGGTGCCAGAGTCATACTGTGGCAACAAGCCCAAAAGTCAAGAAATTAAGTGGCAACATGCCAAGGCAAAGGAAACAAAGTAAACAGAAAAATGCAACATTAGATTCCTATTTTGGGGGAGAAGAGGATTGAAGCATAGAACAGTAGGAGAACCATGAGGTCAGAAGTCCTGCTCCAAAAGCCGCAAAGGAAAATATGCATGGGTTGCAGGCCATAGAGGACCTTAAGAAGGACTTTAAAAATCAAATAAGAGAAGTGGAGGAAAAATTGGGAAGAGAAATGAGAGGAATGCAGGAAAAGTATGAAATGAGGGTTAACAGCCTGACTGAGGAAAACAACACCTTAAAAAATAGACTAACTCAAATGGTAAAGGAGGCCCAAAAGGGCAATGAGAAGAAGAATGCCTTAAAGAAAAATTTGCCAGATGGAAAAAGAATCTCAAAAGCTCACTGAGGAGATTCTTTCCTTCAGAATTAGACTGGAGCAAATGGAAGCTAATGACTTTATGAGAAAACAAGATGCTGTTAAACAGATCCAAACAAATGAAAGAATAGAAGGCAATGTGAAATATCTCATGGGAAAAACCACTGACCTGGAAAATAGATCAAGGAGAGACAATTTAAAAATTATTGGACTACCTGAAAGCCATGATCAAAGAAAGAACCTAGAAATCATCCTTCAAGAAATTCTCAAGGAAAATTGCCATGATGTTTTAGATCCAGAGGGCAAAATAGAGGTTGAAAGAATCCACAGATCACCTCCTGAAAAAGATCCCAAACAGAAAACTCCCAGGAATATTATAACCAGCTTCCAGAATCCCCAGATCAAGGAGAAAATATTCCAAGCAGCCAGGAAGAAACAATTTCAATATTGTGGAAACACAATCAGAATAGCCCAGGACCTGGCATCTTCTACAGTGAGTTATTGAAGGGCATGGAATATGATATTCCAGAGCTGGGAATGAACCCAAGGGTCACCTACCCAGCAAAAGTGAGTATTTTGTTTCAGGGGAAAATATGGTCATTCAATGGAATAGAGGACTTTCAAGCATATTTGAGGAAAAAAAACAGAGTTGAATAGAAAATTTGACATCCAGACACAAGAAGCTAGAGTTGCCTGAGAAGGTAATCAGGGAAAAGAAATCAAAAGGAACTTATCAAAGTTGACCCATTTGCATTCCTACATCCCCTCTCAGTATGAAAATAATGGAAGAAGGGTGTATGGTCTTTTGAATACATATGTGAATGGGTGTATATATGTTTACAGTTATACATGGATAGAGGGCATAGGTTGAATTTGTTGGGAAGGTATGATACTTAAGGGGTGAAATTATGAGGTGAGAGAGGCAAGTGGCAAGAGGAGATGGGGAGAGACAGGGTAGGGTAAACTATCTCATGTAGAAGAAGCAAGGGGTAGTGGCTGCAGGGGGAGGGGTAGAACAGGAAGGCAAAAACGCAAAACCACATTGTCACTGAATTTGGTTCAGGGAGAGAATGACATACATACTAAATGGGATATCTCACCCTGCAGGAGAATTGGGGGAAGGGGGACGAGAGAGGGGATGATGGATGGGAGGGCATCCTTGGGGGGAGGGGAGGTTTGAAGTACCCACTATAGAAGAGGGGCAGAATCAAGTATGGATGGGGGAGATCCATTCAGGTATGAATGTATCAGGTGGGGGAGTGGGATGGGTGGGAGGGAATTGTAAGCAGCCTTGTACAATATATCTACTATGGCAATGTTTTGCATAGCTAGACATGTACAACATATACTGAATTACTTATCTTCCCAGAAGGAATGGGTGACAAGGGAGGAAGGAAATGGATCTGAAATTCAAGGTCTTAAAATTAAATTTTTCAAATATATATAAATACTATTATTAATACTCTTTTGCTTGTAATTGGGAGATAATATTGCAGGCATTGGGGCACAGAGATTCACCTTGCTCTAATGGAAAAGTCAAGGGGGTATGGGAGAAGATATGGGATATAGTAGGATGGAGCAAGAGATATCTTGTGGGACTGCTATTTTGGGATGGTGGGTAGGGGAAAAACGGGGAAAAAATTGTAACTCAAAATCTGGCGGAAATGAATGATGTAAAACAGGAGTTAATAAAACATTTGTTTAAATAAAAAAAAAAAAGAAACTAACTGCCCTAGAGGGATTTGAATGTATTTTTTATTCCTCTCCCTTTCTGATCAAGCTCACCTCTTTCTTTCCTACAGTGACTCTGAAATTTGAAAATGGAACAAACATTTTCATAATAAACAAGTTTCTGGAAATTGGGTGAATTTGGAAAACAACCTACTCCTTTCCCAGAACTTCTATCACTGAGTTTTTCTGTTCATGAAAGGGATCATTTTTGTATATAAGGGATTCTGGACATGTTTAGGTGGGTTTAGGTTTTCCCAGGCATCACCCCTATAGTTACCCATGTGTATGCCTCCTGTTTCACTGGATAAATATTTCATCAGCATACATTCTGTGCTATTGCTTCCAATGCACCTCCCCTTTCTCCCTCCCTGCCACCAAGTTTATATACCTTTAGAGCATTAGGACCCTTGCATTTTTCACTCCTTGATTTTATAAGGTCTGTAGCATGAATTTCAAAATCAACAATTATTTCTTCCATACTTTATTAATTTATGTTACACTTTATGTCTAAGTCATGTACCCATTAGAGCTCTTCTTGGTATGTAATATATAATGTTTGGCTTATACCTAGTTTCTACTTGTTTTCCAGTTTTCCCAAAAGTTTTATTCCCTAGCGAATTGTTGTCCCAGCACAAAGTATCTCTGAATTTATCAAAAAATGAGCTACTCTGATTTTTTTCCATTTGCATATTTTACACTTAATCTATTCCACTCATAAACTTCCCTATTTTTTTATCCACTTCTGAACTATTTTGATGATTAAAGCTTGATAATATTGTCTGAGACCTGGTACTTTCTCCAGTCATTTACATCTGTCTTTATTTGTATGGAGCGTTTTGTAATTGTGTTCAAATTGTTACTGTGTTTCTTTACAGGTAGAATACCAAGTATTTTATGTGATTGATAGTTATTTTAAATGGAAACCCTCTGTCTCTTTCTGATGGACTCTGTTGCTGATATACAGAAATATTGATAATTTCTGTGGATTTATTTCCTATTCTGAGACTTTGTGAATGTTGTTAATCGATTCAATTAGGCTTTAGGTTAATTTTTTGAATTCTTTTAGTAAACAATCATCTTCAAAAAGGGATCATGGATCACAAAGATTTGACAGTACATCTAAATTTACAGGTTAGAAGCAAAATTGTCACTGAATTAATAAATAAAACAAGGAATTGATTTAATAAGAAATAGTTCACCCTACCCACACTCATCCTCTTCAAAATCATCAAATGAAGAACTTCTGAGATTCTAAATTTTTTTTATTTTACCAGTTAATTTTTAAAAAATAATTTTACTGGAAAAATCAGATAAGGCCTAATGTTTACTTGCTTTGCAGTTCTTGCAATTTTATTTTACATTTTGATTTGGGAATAAATCTATTTTATGACCAGATGTATGATCGGAGTAGTAAAGAAAGAGAGAAATGACAGTAACAATCCCTTGACAATGTGAAAATCATAATTAATTAAGATTTCACAATATAGTTAATACATATGTTCATATATACATTCATATGAATACATACGTGTGTATACATACACACATATATGCAATCTATATCTATCTATCTATATATACTTATATATACATATACATAAACACTATCTATCTAATTTATCTATCTATTGGTAGCTAGATGGCTCAGTGGATAGAGTACTGAGTCTCACTTTCTTGCTCCACGATGCTGAGCAAACCATTTAATATCTGTCTAGGAGACAGTGTGGTGACTTAGTGTATAAAACACTGAATTTAGAGTCAGGAAGACCAGAGTTAATATGTGGTCTCAGATAATTGCTAACTGTGTGATTGTAGGCAAATCACTTAACCTCTGTTTGCCTTAATTCACTGAAGAAGGCAATGACAAATCCAGGAAAGTATGGCCCATGGGATCATAAGAAACAATTTTATCACAAGATACAGAACTAACCAAGATTAAAAAGTATTTTGTGGACAATATTTACCACTTAGCATTATTTGAGAAATTATGAGAAAAACATTATTCTCAAAATGTCAAGAATGTTTATTCTTAATGTATATGCTAGGTATAAATTGACCTACATGAATTCAATTAATGAATTCAGAATTATTTTAGGTTAAGTTCATGTAGACTGACATTAGATATTAAGAAAATTTTCTCAGTTATTATTTTAATGATTTTTTACTTTAAAAACACTTTATGGCAAAGGATGTCTAGAAAAATAGCAATGGGGGGTGGAGCCAAGATGGCAGAATAGAAACAACACTTTCAAGGTACTCTTTCCCACACCACTTCAAAATCATTTAAAAGGGGACTTTGAACAGCTTCTGGAGCTCCAGCACCCACAGAACGACAAAGAGAAGCTAACCTCCTGCTGAGGACAACCCAGCAGTCCTGCAGAGGGCATCCAGCACAGCACTCTGTGAGTGGCCACCTCAGTGCTCTGGGAACTGACAGCACTGCACTCTGGGAGCCAAGCCCAGGCCCGACAGAGCCCTGGTTTTAGCCCCAGGGCGGCCAGGCCAGCAGCCTGCTGGAAGGAAACCAGAACACCAGCAGCTGTGACAATTCCAGAATTATCAAAACAGACATACCTAGGACAAAGTGAGGGGTTAGTGCCTTATCGACTTTGGGACCAGTATTTGGGGAAAGGGTCAGGGATCTTCCCCTGAGGGTGAGAAGCATCTGAGGAGACAAAACACAGATGCCATTTTGTAGCTTCAGTTGCAGCTTCAGCTCCTGGTCTGCAAACTGTAGGGAGATCCAGCGATCAGTCTTGGTGGGTAATCGCTCTTGCTTTAACCTCTCTGGATCTGGATTGTGCTCTGGGGTGGAGGTCGTTGGATGTGTATCCAGCTTGCCAGAGCGTGTTTAGGCTTCACAGAGGCCACCTAAATAATACCTCCGGAAGTTGTGAAGACCCCAACTTATGGGACTGAAGCTCCCCTGTCTGGTGTCAGAGTCCTCCTGTGTCAACAAGCCCAAAAGTCAAGTAAGATCTCCCACTGCTGGATCACAGTTAATCAGGATCTTGTCAATCAAAACTAAGCATCCAAGGGAAGGTTCTTTCATCTTGGCTCAAGGCTGGCTCCCAAATTTGATGGTTTATCTTCCATGCTCCCACCTCTTGCCGACATTCACCTGTCACTTGCATTCATAGGTAGGCAGTTCTCAGTACCTCATCCAGCTCCATGTACAGCTCCATATCCAGTTTCTATTTCATATTGAAGCTCAAGGTGACCAGTTCACCTCTAACCCTCCAAAGTCTATGTTTCTGGGAAGTCAGAGCTTAACAGAGCCAGAACAAGGCACATTGCTGGAACCATCATCAATTCACTTTCTGCCTGTGAAATCAACATAGACCCACAAATAGGGTCTGAGAAATCAACACAAATCATCAGTAAAGTCCAGGGACCTCTGAAAACATCAGTAAAACCCTCTTCCAGGACTTCTGTAAACAGATAACAAGAGAGTCCTCTTTCAGAACTTCTGAACCAGCAGTAAGGTCTCAGGGCTTCTATAACAGCAGCAACATTCTCTATCAGCTGAAAGGTCTGACAAAGTAACATCACCATGGGCAGACAAAATGTCAGTGATACAGCCATGCTTTCTCTCAGTTCTACTCTGTCCCAACTTGTGCTCATGCTTTTATATGGACTCATGCTCCTCGCTGTTCACAGGTATACATGGATAGAGGGCACAGGTTGAATCTGACGGGAAGGGATGATTCTTTTTTTTTTTTTGGAGGGCAATTGGGGTTGGATGACTTGCCTGGGGTCACGCAGCTGGGTTTTTGTTTGTGTGTTGGGTGTCTGGGGCCGGATCTGAGCTCGGGTCCTTCTGACTCCAGGCCCAGCGCTCTGCTCGATGAGCCACCTAGACGCCCCAAGGAAGGCATGATTCTTTTTTTTTTTTTTTAAAGCAATTGGGGTTAAGTAACTTGCTCAAGGTTACATGGCTAGTCATTAGTTATGCGTAGGTGCTCATTTTCTGAGGCCGGATCTGATCTCAGGTCATCCCAACTCCGAGGCCGGCACTCTTACTCACTGCGCCACCTAGCCGCCCCTTTAGGGCAATTGTGGTTAAGTAACTTGCCCAAGGTTACACGGCTAGGTTTTTGTTTGTATGGATTAAGTGTCGGAGGCCGGCTCCGAACTCAGGTCCTTCTGATTCCAGGGCCGGCGCTCTATTCACTGCACCACCTAGCCGCCCCGGAAGGCATGATTCTTAAGGGGTGAAGTCAAGAGGTGAGAGAGGAAAGTGGCAAGAGGAGATGGAGAGAGACAGGGTAGGGCAAACTATCTCATGTAGAAGAGGCAAGGGGAAGTAGTAGCAGGGGAGGGGAAGAATAGGAAGGCAAAAAGGCAAAAGCATATTCTCATTGACGTTGGCTCAAGGAGAGAGCCACATACATTCTAAATGGAATATCTTACCCTCACTCATTCTCCTGAGTAGGGGAAAGGAGGATGAGAGGGGGGATGATGGAGGGGAGGGCATTCTGGGGGGAGGGGAGATTGGAAGTACCCACTATCAAAGAGGGACATGATCAAGGTAGGGAATGGACCAGGTGGGAGGTGAGACGGGTGGGAGGGAAATATAAGCAGTCTTTTACAATATATCTACTATGGTAATGTTTTGCATAGCTATACATGTACAACATATACTGAATTGCTTATCTTCTCAGAGGGAGTGGGTGACAAGGGAGGAAGGGAAAGTATCTGAAAACTGAAGTTTTAAAATTAAATGTTTCATAAGATGTCCAAGCATTGGGGCCCAGAGATTCACCTTGCCCTAATGGCAAAGTCGAAGGGGGTATGGGAGAAGATATGGGAGAGAGCAGATTGGATGAGGGGATATCTAGTGGGACTGCTATTCTGGGCTGGTGGGTAGGGAAAATTGGGGGAAAAATTTAACTCATAATCTGGTGGAAATGAATGATGTAAACCAGAAGTTAATAAGGCATTTGTTTAATTAAAAAAAAAACATCAGCACAAAACATTGACAGGATATCAAGGTACAGCATTCATAATGTTACAACTTAGCACAGAAAATCAAAATACAGCATTCAGCATGTCACAACTTAACAACTTATCACTAAAATGGCCACTTAGTTTTCACCAAAGTGGTCACATAGTTTTAAACAAAGTACAATCATTTAGTAACTCAATCATTCAATCATCCTTAGGAAGCCTCCTTAAGGGACACAAAGTACAAAAATCAAAATCTTCATCCATGGGGTGCAATTAAGGTACAACTTCAACAGTCACTACTCAGTACCCTCTTAAGTGGAAAGTACAAAATCCATCCACCCCTAGGTCTCAAATAAATTATAATTTCATCAGTCACTACTTAGAATCCTCTTTCATCAATCACTACTCAGTACCCATGGAGAGGTCTTTTCATCTTGACTTAGCACAGTCTTTCAGCTTCCATGGTTCCTCTTCCATGGTCCCAGTTCCCTCCCAATTCTAACCAACTGCCACCTGAGTTCAAAGGCAGATAGCTCACAGCTCCTTCTCCAGCTCTCTGTGCAGTTCCTGCTCCTTATTGAAGCCCACAGTGTTCAATCCACCTCAAGTCTCTTACAGTCTTTTCCTAGGAGGAGAAGGTTTAACAAAGCCACAGTAATATTCATACACATTAACAAAGTCACAACAACATTTGTACAAAGTACCAGAACTAAAGTCATGCTTCCTCAGTCTTTGGAAGCTCCAGATGGTTCTTGGAAGTTTTGCCACCAAAAGTTAAAGTTTTGCCACCACAACACAGAGTTCTGTGTCAGTTCTCAGTTCTCATTTCTCTTCTCAGTCCTTTGCAATTCTCAGTTCAGTCTTCAGTCCAGCAGTAGCAGCCCAGCATCCAGAAACTCGCTAAGACAAATTCTCTCTTTGTCTCTCTGTCTCTGTCTCTCTGTCTCTGTCTCTCTGTCTCTCTCTGTCTCTCTCTGTCTCTCTCTGTCTCTCTCTGTCTCTGTCTCTCTCTCTCTCTCTCTCTCTCTCTCTCTCTCTCTCTCTCCATCTCTCTTTCTCTCAGGTAGCAGCTGCCCTGCCTCCATGATGCTTATCCCAAGAAGTTTTTTCTGTCTGGCTTGTGTTCTTACTTATTATGAGGAATTATCTCCTTATGAGTATTATCTCCTCCCTGTTAAGCCCCTTCTTGTTATGTCAGCAATGGGGGTTCAAACCTCCTCTTTCTTTACAGAGGCTTAATTTGAAACTAGGCACTAAGTACCTGTCAGCTTGGCGATACAAAGGGATCTTCAAATTTCTTTTTTTTTTAAGCAATTGGGGTTAAGTAACTTGCTCAAGGTTATAGGCTAGTCATTATTTTTGTGTGGGTGCTCATTTTCTGAGGCCGGATTCGATCCCGGGTCATCCCAACTCTGAAGCCGGCTCTCTTACTCACTCTGCAACCTAGCGGCCCCGGGACCTTCAAATTTCATTACTATTACAATCTTCTCCAGTATTTATCATTTTTCTGCCTTGTCATGTTTGCCAATCTGACAGGTGAGATGTGGTTCCTCAGAGTTATTTTGATTTGCATTTCTTTTAATCAATAGTTATTTAGAGAAATTTATCCTATGATTATAGATATATTTAATATTTTCCTATGAAAACCACATGTTTATATCCTTTGATGATTTATCAATTGGAGAATGACTTGTATTCTTAAACATTTGACTCAATTCTCTGTATATTTCAGAAATGAGGCTTTTATCAGAAACACGTGTTGTAAAAATTATTTCTAAGTTTTCTGCTTTCCTCCTAATCTTAGTTGAATTGGTTTTGTTTGTACAAAAGCTGTTCATTTTAAATTATCCCTTTTGCATTTCATAATGCTCTCTGTCTCTTCTTTGATCATAAATTATTCCCTTCTCCATAGATCTTACAGATTAACATTTTCTTGCTCTCCCAGATTTCTTATATTTTTAGCCTTTATAGTTAGATCATGAACCCATTTAGACTTTATTTTGGTATATTTTATAAGATGTTGGTCTATGGCCAGCTGCTACCATATTATTTTCCAGTTTTCCTAGCAGATTTTGTCAAATAGTGAGTTTTTTTTTAACTTTTTGGAGGGCAGTTGGGGTTAAGTGACTTGCCCAAGGTCACACAACAAGTTTTTTTTGTTGTTGTTGTTAAGTTTCTGAAGCCGGATTTGAACTCAGGTCCTCCTGACTCAAGGGCCAGTGCTCTATTCAGTGTGCCACCTAGCTGCCCCCAAATAGTGAGTTTTTATTCCAGAAGTTGGTGTCTTTGGGTTTCTCAAACAGGAGATTACTATAGCCATTGACTACTGTATCTTGTGTACCTGATCTATTCCACTGATCTCCTATTCTATTAGTCAGTATGAAGTAGTTTTAATGACTGCTGCTTTACAATATACTTTAAAATCTGGTATGACTAAGCCCCATTCCCTAAAACTTATTTTCATTAATTCTCTTGATATTCTTGACCTTTTGTTCTTCCAGATGAATTTTGTTACTATTATTTCTAACAATAAAATAATTTTGGGTAGATTGATTGGTATGACACTAAATGGGTAATTTAACTTTGGTAAACTTGTCATTTTTATTATATCAGATCAACCTAACTACAAACATTTGATATTTTTCCAATTATTTAGATATGACTTTATTTCTGAGAAAAGTGCTTTGTAGGGGTAGCTAGATGGTGCAGTGAATAGAGCACTGGCTCTGGAGTCAGGAGGACCTGAGTTCAAATCCAGCCTCAGACACTTAACTCAAAAGTACATGTGTGACCTTGGACAAGTCATTTAACCCCAATTGCCCTACCTTCCCCTCTCCAACAAGGAAAAAAAATAAAGAATGCTTTGTAATTTTGTTCATATAGTTCCTGGGTTTGTTTTGGCAGGTAGATTCTGAAATATTTTGTAATGAAAACAGTAACTTTAAATAGAATTCCTCTCCCCACCCCCACCCGCCCCGTCTCTCTCTGTGTCTGTCTCTCTCTGTCTCTCTCTCTCCCTCTCTCTGTCTCTCTCTGTCTCTGTCTCTGTCTCTCTGTCTGTCTCTCTCTCTCCCGATTTTGGGCCTCAACAGAAATATATACGAATGCCAAGCATTTATGAGGGTTTTATTTTATATTCTACAATTTTACTAAATTTATTTATTTGCTCAAGAAGCTTTTTACTTGATTCTCTAGGATTCTTTTAAGTATATCATGATATTATCTGCAAAAGTTGATAGCTTTGTTTCTTCTTTGCCTAATCTGATTCCTACAATTTCTTTTTCTTCTCTTATTGCTACAGCTAACATTTCTAGCATCAAATTGAATAACAGGGGTGATAGTGGACATCCTAGTTTCACTCCTAATCTTATTAGAAATACTTATAGCTTATCCTCATTACATAAAATAGTTGCAGATGGCTTTAGATAGATACTACTTATTATTTTAAGGAAGACTCCATTTATTCCAATTTTCTCTAGTGTTTTTAATAGGAATGGGTGTTGTATTTTGTCAAAAGATATTTCTGGGGTGGCTATGTGGTGCAGTGAATAGAACACAAGCCATGCAGTCAAGAGGACCTGAGTTCAAATCCGCCTCAAACCCTTAACACTTACTAGCCATGTGACCTTGGGCAAATCACTTAATCCCAATTACCCAGTCTTCTCCACTCAAAAAAAAATATGTTTTGCATATATTGAAATAATAGTTTGGTTTAAACTAGTTCTGTTGTTGATATGATTAACTATCCTGATAGTTTTCCTAAAATTGTACCAGTTTTGCCTTCTTAGAATAAATCCTCACCGATCAATGTATTATTCTCATGATAATTTCTATAATATCGTTTTTAGTATTTTATTTAACATTTTTGCATCTATATTCTTGAGGGAAAATGGTCTATAATTTTATTTCTCTGTTTTGGCTCTTCTTGATTTATGTATCAGTACCATATTTGTATCATAAAAGGAATTTGGTAGTACTACTTCTTCACCAATTTTCCCAAATAGACTGTAAAGTTTTGGAATTAATTTTTTATTTAAATTTTTGATAGAATTTGCTTGTAAATCCATTTAGCCCTGGAAATTTTTTCCTAATTAGCTCATTAACGCCTTGTTCAATTTTTTTTTTTCTGAGATGGGCTTGTTTAAGTATTTTAATTCCTCTTCAGTTAATCTGGGCAATTTATAATTTTGTAAATATTCATACATTTAACTAAGATTGTTAAATTTATGGGCATATAATTAAACAAAATATTTCATAATTATTGCTTTAATTTCCTCTTAATTGGTGACAAATTAATCCTTTTCATTTTTGACACTGACAATTTTGGTTTTCTTCCTTTTTTTTTTTGGTCAAGTAGACTAAAGTTTAATCTTTTTTTTTCATGAAACCAGTTCTTAGTTTTATTCATTAGTTCAACAGTTTTCTTAATTTCAATTATATTACTCTACCCTTTGGTTTGCACTATTTCTTATTTAGTATTTAATCAGGGATTTTCAATTTGTACTTTTTCTAGCTTTTTTAGCTGCATGCCCAATTCATTTTTCTCCTTTTTTTCTTTATTGTATCTATGTAAGCATTCAGTTTCAGTATGTGGTGTCATTATTGTCATTCTCCTGAATGGAGTTCTGGTTGTTTCTATGATTTCTTTTTTTGATCCACTTATTCTTTAGGATTAGATTAAATTATTAATTTCAAATTAGTTTTAGTCTACCTTTCCATGGACCTTTACTGCATATAATTTTTATTGCATCATGATCTGAAAAGATGCATTTAATATTTCTTACTTTTTGTAATTAATTTAATATTAAATGCATCATTTTTGTACTATATTATGCCATAATACATGGTCAATTTTTGTGTATGTGGTATGTACCACTGAGAAGAAGGTATTCCTTTTATCCCTATTCAATTTTCTCTGGATGTTTATCATATCTACGTTTTCTAAAATTCTATTCACTTCCTTAATTACATCATTGTTCATTCTGAAGTTAGATTTATCCGGTTCAGAGAGAGTGAGAGGTTGAGGTCCACCACTAGTATAGTTCTGCTATCTATTTTTTTCACTAACTCCTTTAACTTCTCTTCTAAGAATCTGGATTATATACCAATTGGTGCATATATGTTTAGCAATGATATTGTTTCATTGTCAAAGTTGCTTTTTAGTAGAATATAGTTTACTTCATTAATTCTTAAATAGATTTGTCTTTGCTTTTGCTTTGACTGAGATTTATATTAGTTACTCCTGCTTTTCTTTTTACTTTAGCTGAAGTATAATATATTCTACTCCAGCCTTTTACTTTCACCCTGTGTGCATCCCCCTGTTTCAAATGTGTTTCTTGTAAACAGCACATTGTAGGATTATAGTTTTTAATCCATTCTGCTGTTCACCTCTTTTTCATGGGAGAGTTCATCCCTTTCACATTCATAGTTATGATTACTCTCTGTGTCTTTCCATTTATACTATTCCCTCCCTTGTTTATACTTTTATTCCTCCCTTCTCCCTTCCCCTCCTTAAGAGTTTTCCATTTGATCACTGCCTCCTTTGTTATTCCCTCCCTATCAGTCCCTCTCTCTTCCTATCCTTTCCCCTTAATACTTTTTCCTTCCCTTCTACTCCCCCCACCTTTCTTTTCCCTTTCCCCTTCTACTGACTGTAGGGAACATCAAAATTTTATACTTAGCAAAGTATTATTTTCCCTCCTTGATCATCAGAATGGCAAGTCACTTGTGCAGCATGGCAGTAGCTAAGAAAAATAACCAAATTAATCAAAAGAAGTTATTAACTTCCTATTATATGCTAGACACTGAGTTAGGGATAAAAAGAAAACAATTCTCTACCTTCTGATCGTTTATATTCTGTTGTGTGGAAAACATACAGAAATAGATGTATGAAACATATGTAAGTATGTATACACACAAAGAGATACATACAAATACACACACTATAAATAGCATGTAAGGAAGAAGCTAATACTGGGTAGATCAGGAAAAAGCTCTGGGTAGCAGGTCATCAATGAGTTGAGATGACAAAAATATGAGGACTCTAAATGGGTCATAAATGTTTATCTCCAGACTCAGAGAGATTCAGTAAAATGTTAACTACATCCTGCTACAGTAAAGAAACAAATGGAGCTAAGAAGCCAAAAGCAGCTGAACAATTAAGGGCAGAGAACCACAAAAGAGGTGAGAGATTTGGCAGATGAAAGCTATGACAGCAAAAAAGTATAGAGTGGTGAGTGTCTAAGCCTCAAGAAGAGCAGATGGAGGTCTGCAAATAGAAGAAGCAGAGTATCATTATCATGCCAGGGTTTTGTGTCAGATTATGTTCTCTGAGGATACATGGCTATTTTGAAATAACATTCCTTTTTCCTCGTTGGCTAATGATGAAAGTCAGTTATGTGAAGAAAAATTACTTTAAAAATGTTGAATCATCAGTTCTCATCACAATTTAATAAAGTTATGGAAAACAAATATAAGAGGGATAAAGTCGTCAATAATCATGGAATATTTTTGGAGTGTTTTGTACCATAACACATCCACATGGCTCAGAGGAGAAAAGACAAGCTGGACTATCCTGGCCTGAACCCAGGCCTGGCCCAGGGATTAATATGCATTCAATTTTTACCACATTGCCAAGAAATAAAAATGTTGTGGCAGCAATTATAACAGTAGGATACATGGTTGGGGTGTTAATTGTTTCCATGAGCTCACTTGATCATATGGTTGAACTTCTAAGAAAATTAGCCATAATTCCAAGGGCATATATTTTTTTTTAAATTAATTTATTAGTTTAGTTTCAGTTAACAAGATTCAATTCCATAGTTCCTTGATTTTCAAATTTCCTTTACTTCCCTCCCCCCTCCCCTCATGACAGCATATAGTACAGTATAGGGTCTGCAAATGCATTCATATTAAACATTATTCCAATTACAAAGGCATATTGTACTAGGTGGGATGAAAGATGGTAAGGAAGAAGTAAAACCAAACAATGAGAAGAACAAGATCATTTAGTTTGCTTCCATCAGGATTCAGGCTCAGTTCTTTCTAGTTATATCTCTGGATGGCGAATTTCTCACTTTCTTGAGTCATTCGGGATTAACTTATATCACTGCATTGCTGAAAAGAGTCCAGTCTGTCATAGTTGGTCATCACAGATATGGTATGTCTGTGATTGTATACAAATTTCTTCTGATTCTACTCTTCTCGCTCAGCATCAGTTTGTATAAGTCTCTCCAGGTAATTATGAAATCCGTCACCTCCTCGTTTCCTATAGCACAATAAAATTCCATTACATTCATATACCACAACTTGTTTAGCCATTCCCCAATTGATGGGCACCCCTTTAGTTTCCAATTCTTTGCAACCACAAAAAGGGCTGCTAAAAATATTTTTGTACATATGGTTCTTCCTCCCACTACTATGATCTCTTTGGGATATAACCCTAGGAGTGGTATGGCTGGGTCAAAGGGTATGAAATTATTTATACTCCTTTGGGCATAATTCCAGATTGCTCTCCAGAATGGTTGGATAAGTTCACAACTCCACCAGCAATGTATTAGCGTTCCAATTTGCCCACATCCTCTCCAGCATTTGTCACTTTCTTGTTTTGTCATCTTAGCCAATCTGACTGGAGAGATGTGGTATCTCAGAGTTGTTTTGATTTGCATTTCTCTAATTAATAGTGATTTAGAGCATTTCTTCATATGCTTATAGATATCTTTAATTTCTTTCTCTGAAAACTTCCTATTCATATCCTTGACCATTTCTCAATTGGGGAATGACTTGTATTCATATAGATTTGGCTCAATTCTCTATAAATTTTAGAAATGAGTCCTTTATCAGAGACACAAGTTGTAAAAATTCTTTCCCAATTTCCCACCTCCCTCTTGATCTTGGTTACATTGGCTTTGTTTGTACAGAAGCTTTTCAATTTAATGTAATCAAAATGATCCATTTTGCATTTTATAATGCTCTCTAATTCTTGTTTGGTCCTAAAATCTTCCCCTCTCCACAGATCTGTCAGGTAAACTATTCCTTGCTTTCCCAAATTGCTTACAGTATCATCCTTTACACCTAGATCATGCACCCATTTAGACTTGATTTTGGTATATGGTGTTAGATAGTGATCTATGCCCAGTTTCTGCCATACTGTATTCCAGTTTTCCCAGCAGTTTTTGTCAAATAGTGCATTCTTATCCCAAAAACTGGGGTCTTTGGGTTTATCGAACAATAGATTGCTATATTCATTAACTGCTGGGTCTCCTGCACGTAATCTATTCCATTGATCCACTACTCTACACCTCTGCCAGTACCAAGCAGTTTTGATGACTGCTGCTGTATAATACAGATTAAGATCTGGCATAGCTAGTCCACCTTCCCTAGCATTTCTTTTCATTAATTCCCTTGATATTCTAGACCGTTTGTTTTTCCAAATAAATTTTGTTATTATTTTGTCTAACTCTACAAAGTAGTTTTTTGGTAAATTGATTGGTATGGCACTAAATATATAGTTTAGTTTGGGTAAAATTGTCATTTTTATTATATTAGCTCAACCCAGCCACGAGCAATTGATATTTTTCCAACTATTTAGATCTGATTTTATTTGTGTGAGAAGTGTTTTGTAGTTGTGATCATATAGATTCTGGGTTTGTTTTGGCAAGTAGATTCCCAAATATTTTATAATGTCTACAGTGACTTTAAATGGGATTTCTCTTTCTATCTCTTGCTGTTGAGTTTCCAAGGGCATATATTTTTATAAGATTAATTTACCTGACATATCTAAATACTGAACCACTGCTTTTAGAGAAAGATAACTTTCAAAGAGGTTGAAACAATTTCTAGATAGACTGATTAAAGATCATATGATGGATCAAAAAGTGTCTTTCTCAAGGTTTTTTATAAAAAGTGCAATTTTTGATATTTTTTGGTTTTTAAAATTCATATTTATTTTATTATAGAGATATATGCGTATTCAGGGGCAGAAAATTCTTGTCACAGATGTATGTATGTGTATATATCTTTTTAAATTGCATTTTATTGTTATATCACACTCATTTCTGGGAAGAAGTTCTCCCCTCCCTACCTATACCCGCAGACTAAATCCTCCCATTGCCATAAAGAAAAAAAAAAACAATTAAGCAAAAACATCTGATACAGTGAACTCAATGGAAAACATTATGCAACACTCTATCCTGGTAGTTCCTGTCAGGAGAAGTGAGGTTTCCTCTTTCATTCTCTAGCAACTGCACTGACTTTTGAACTACTTAGAGTCCAAATTTCTCTTAGTGATATCTTTTAAAATAGAGTATTAAAAAAAACTGAAATCGATCTTCACAAAACTCTATCTTTCCTGAAGTTATCAATGGTGTATAATTTAGAAAAAAAGATGCAAACAAATTAAAACTGTGAAAAGTGAGCAATTGATTGAGGTTTAAAATTTTCTTTCTCTCTCAACCTGCCTCTACACACACACACACACACACACACACACACACACACACACACACACACACACACGATTTTCAGTAGAATGAACATGGGCCTCATTTTTAATGCTTACATAAAAGCATTATAAATCTTAGTGAGTATGCTTTCTTTTTAAAGAGTTTATTCTTCAGTGGGGCACAGCCAAGACTGGAGTAGAGGGAGCACTACATACAAGCTCTCAAAATAATTCCTGGAAACTAACTCCAGAGGGACAGATACAACAAAAGGTGGGGATGAAACTTTTTTTTAGTTCAATTTCTTTTTTAAATTAAATTTCATATTTATTTTTAGTTTACATCATTCATTTCCACAAGATTTTGAGTTACAAATTTTCGCCTTGTCTTTCACCTACCAACCACCCCAAACAGTAATCTCACTGTATGCCCCTTCCCCCAATCTGCTCTCTCCTATATCCTCCACCCTACCCCCTCCGATTTATGGTGGGGCAAGCTGGATCTCTATACCCCAGTGCCTGTATATCTTATTTCCTAGTTGCATGTAATAATAATAATAATAATAATAATAATAATAATAATAATAATAATAATAATAATAATAATAATAATTTAAAACATTTTATTTTAAGACTTTGAAATCCAGATTCTTTCCATTCCTCCCTTGTCATCCATCCTTACTGGGAAGATAAGCAATTCAATATAGGATGTAAAAGAGTAGTTGTGTAAAACATTTCCATAGTGGATATATTGTGAAAGACTGACTATATTTCCCTCCATCTTATCCTGCCCCCTGCTTGTTCTATTCTCTACTTTGACCTTGTCCCTTTTCAAAAGTGTGTGCTTCAAACTACCCTCCACCCAATCTGCCTTCCCCTCCATCATCCCCACCTCTCATCCTCTTCCCCGATACTCTCTTGTAGGACAAGATACCCAATTTAATGTGTATATTATTCCCTCCCTAAGCCAAATTCAAT
The DNA here is from genome assembly GCA_011680675.1 of Gymnobelideus leadbeateri. Taxonomy (NCBI): domain Eukaryota; kingdom Metazoa; phylum Chordata; class Mammalia; order Diprotodontia; family Petauridae; genus Gymnobelideus; species Gymnobelideus leadbeateri. The sequence continues at coordinate 112,886 of WOXC01012131.1, read as the reverse complement.
GAGAGTAAGGTTGACCCATTATGTTATGCCTACCTTTTCTTCCAATCCATTGTAACAGTTTTCCCTTGCCTCTTCTACATAAGATAATTTCTCCCATTCTGTCTCTCCCCATCTCCTCTCATTATATTCCTTTTTCCCCTCTCAGTTTCACCTTTTAAATACCATCCCTTCCTATTCAATTGATCCTGTGCCTCCTGCATACTCACATATGTATTCATATGCACATATACCCTCCTATATAGACATATATATGTGTGTGTGTGTGTGTGTGTGTGTGTGTGTGTGTATTATACACATATACATTTATATTCCCTTCGACTATCCTCACATTGAGAAAAGTTTCATAAGTTACAATGATCATTTTTCATGTAGGCATGTAAATAGTTCAGCTTTAATAAGTTCCTTATGATTTCTTTTCCCTGTTTACGTTCTGATGCTTCTCATGCTTCTTGTATATGAATGTCAAATGTTCTATTCAACTCTGGTTTTTTCATCAAGAATGCTTGAAAGTCCTCTATTTCATTGAATGACCATATTTTCCCCAAAGATATTTTACTCAGTTTTGCGGTAGGTCATTCCTTGTTTTAAAACTAGCTCCTTTGATCTCCAGATTATCCTATTCCAAGCCCTTTGATCCCTTAATGTAGAAGCTATTATATCCTGTGTTATCCTGTTTCTGTTTCCACAATATTTGAATTGCTTCTTCTTGGCTGCTTGTAATATTTTCTTCTTGATGTAGGAGCTCCAGAACCTGGCTATAATATTCCTAGGAGTTTTCTTTTTAAGATGTTTTTCAAGAGGTGATTGGTAAATTCTTTCAATTTCTATTTTGCCCTCTGGTTCTAAAATATCAGGGCACTTTTTCTTGAGATTTTCTTGAAGGATGATTTCTAAGTTATTTTTCAATCATGGCTTTCAGGTAGTCCAATAATTTTTAAACGATCTCTTCTGGATCTATTTTCCAGGTCAGGGGCTATGCCAATGAGATATTTCACATTGCCTTCTCTTTTCTTCATTTGTTTGGATCTGTTTAATAGTATCTTGACTTCTCAAAATGTCAGTAGCTTCCATTCACTCCAGTCTTTCTGAAGGAATTACTCTCTTCACTGAGCTTTTGAGATTATTTATCTATCAAGCAAATTTGCCCTTTTAAGTTATTCTTCTCCTCATTGGCTTTTTGAACCTCTTTTGCTATTTGAGTTAGCTTATTTTTTTTTAAACAAATACTTTATTAACTTCTGTTTTACATCATTCATTTCCGCCAGGTTTTGAGTTACAATCATTTTCCCCCCATTATTCCCCTACCCAACCTCCCAGAATAGCAGTCCCACAAGATATCGCTTCCTCCAATCTGCTCTCTCCCATACCTTCTCCCATACCCCCATCGACTTTTCCATTAGAGGAAGATGAATCTTTGTGTCCCAATGCCTGCACATCTTATCTCCCAATTATAGGCAAAAGAGTATTAATAATAGTATTTATATATATATTTGAAACATTTAATGTTACGACCTCGAATTTCAGATCCATTTCCTTCCTCCCTTGTCACCCATTCCTTCTTGGGATATAAGTAATTCAGTATATGTTGTACATGTCTAGCTATGCAAAACATTATCATAGTAGATATATTGTACAAGGCTGCTTATAATTCCCTCCCACTCATCCCACCCCCCACCTGGTCCATTCCCTACATGATCCTGTCCCTCTTCTATAGTGGGTACTTCCAACCTCCCCTCACCCCAAGGATGCCCTCCCATCCATCATCCCTCCTCTCATGCCCCTTCCCCCTATCCTGCTGCAGGTTGAGATATCCCATTTAGTATGTATGTCATTTTCTCCCTGAACCAAATTCAATGTGAATGTGGTTTTGCCTTTTTAGCCTTCCTTATTCTCCCCCTCCTTTGCACCCACTTCCCCTACATGAGATAGTTTACCCTACCATGTCTCTCCCCATCTCCTCTTGCCACTTTCCTCTCTCACCTCATAATTTCATCCCTTGAGTACTCTCCCTTCCCAACAAAATCAACCTATGCCCTCTATCCATATATAACTGTAACCATATACACACACATTCACATATGTATTCATATGACCACACCCCTTCTTCCATTATTTTCATAGTGAGAAAGATATCATCAGTCACAGTTATTGCTTTTCCATATAGGAATGTAAATAGTTCAACTTTGATAAGTTCCTTTTGATTTCTTTTCCCTGATTACCTTCTCAGGCATCTCTTCCTTCTTGTGTCTGGATGTCAAATTTTCTATTCAATTCTGGTTTTTTCTCAAGAATGCTTGAAAGTCCTCTATTCCACTGAATGACCATATTTTCCCCTGAAACAAAATACTCAGTTTTGCTGGGTAGGTGACCCTTGGGTTCATTCCCAGTTCTTTTGCCCTCTGGAATATCATATTCCATGCCCTTCGATCCCTCAGTGTAGAAGCTGCCAGGTCCTGGGCTATTCTGATTGTGTTTCCACAATATTGAAATTGTTTCTTCCTGGCTGCTTGTAGTATTTTCTCCTTGATCTGGGGATTCTGGAACCTGGCTATAATATTCCTGGGAGTTTTCTTTTTGGGATCTTTTTCAGGAGGTGATCGGTGGATTCTTTCAACCTCTATTTTGCCCTCTGGATCTAAAACATCAGGGCAGTTTTCCTTGAGAATTTCTTGAAGGGTGATTTCTAGGTTCTTTCTTTGATCATGGCTTTCAGGTAGTCCAATAATTTTTAAATTGTCTCTCCTGGATCTATTTTCCAGGTCAGTGGTTTTTCCCATGAGATATTTCACATTGCCTTCTAATCTTTCATTTGTTTGGATCTGCTTAACAGCATCTTGATTTCTCATAAAGTCACTAGCTTCCATTTGCTCCAGTCTAACTCTGAAGGAATGAATCTCCTCAGTGAGCTTTTGAGATTCTTTTTCCATCTGGCAAATTCGGCTTTTTAAGGCATTCTTCTCCTCATTGCCCTTTTGGGCCTCCTTTGCCATTTGAGTTAGTCTATTTTTTAAGGTGTTGTTTTCCTCAGTCAGGCTGTTGACCCTCATTTCATACTTTTCCTGCATCCTTCTCATTTCTCTTTCCAATTTTTCCTCCACTTCTCTTATTTGATTTTTAAAGTCCTTCTTAAGGTCCTCTATGGCCTGCAACCCACTCATGTTTTCCCCTGGGGCTTTTGGAGCAGGACTTCTGACCTCACAGTCCTTTTCCCGCTCTATGCCCCCAAAATAGGAGTCTAGGGTTGCATTTTTCTGTTTCCTTTGCCTTGGCATGTTGCCACTTAATTGCTTGACTTTTGGGCTTGTTGCCACACTATGGCTTTAGGGCCAGATAGAGGAATTTTCGTCCCGAACGTGTGGGGGGCAACTTCCGTTTCTGGCAAGCTGTAAACCCACCCACAACTTCCACCCTAGATCACAATCCAGATCCAGGGAGGTTAAAGCAAGAGCGATTACCCCCCAAGACTGATCGCTGGATCTCCCCACGATTTGTAGGCTGGGAGCTGGAAATGCCTATGAAAACTACACAATGGCGTGTCTCCTCAGCGGCTTCTAGCCCCCAGAGGAGGGAGCTGACGCATTCCCCAAATACAGGTCCCAAAGTCCATAGGACACTAACCTCTTACTTTGTCCTAGGCAAGTCTATGTTGATAATTCTGGGGTCGCCACAGTTCCTGGTGTTCTGGGGTTCCTCCAGCCGGCTGCTGGCCCTGCCGCCCTGGGGCCAAAACCTCGGCTCACGTGGACCTGGGCTCGGCTCGGCTCAGCTCCTGCGCTCTGCGCTCTGGGCTCTGCGCGCTGCCGGCTCCCAGACCGCTGCGCTGGTCCTTCCTGCAGGGTGCTGGGCTGTCCTCAGCGGGAGGTTAGCTTCTCTGTGTCGTTCTGTGGGTGCTGGGGCTCCAGAAGTTTTTCAGAGTCCTTTTTTACATAGTTTGTGGAGAATCTGGGGGCAGAGAGGCTTGGATGAGCTGTTTCTACTCCGCCATCTTGGCTCCGCCCCCCCGAGTTAGCTTATTTTTTAAGGTGTTATTTTCTTCTTTCATGATTTTCCTGCATCCTTCTCATTTCTCTTCCCAATTTTCCTCCACTTTTCTTACTTGATTTTCAAAATCCTTCTTGAAATTCTCCATGGCCTATAAACAGTTCATATTTTTCTTGGTAGCTTTTGGTGCAGGGGTTCTGACTATGTTGTCTTCTTCCCATTCCATGCTTTAAAACTTTTTGTCCCCAAAAAGGAAACTAAAGTTGCATTGCTGTGCTTGCTCTGCTTCCTTTACTTGCTGATGTTGCCACTCAATTACTTGACTTTTGAGCTCTCTGCCATAGTAAAACTCTGCTTCAAGAGGGGAGAGCTTTGTCCCAAATCACTGGGTTTTTTCCTAGCTGCTGGAGCTATTAGGAGGGTGCCATCTCTACAGCCCTCGCACATTCTGGCTCATTGGTCACACACCTCAGGATCACAACCCAAGACTATGATCCATATCCAAGCAGGTTAAAGCAAGAGCAATTACTCTCTGAATGGTCACTTGACCACCCTACAATCCATAGGCCAGGAGCTCTGAAGCAGCCATGTAGAGGCATCTACACAGCCTCCATGGCTCCACAGCTTCTCACTCCTGGGACAGAGGTTAGACATGCTCCTTCATCCACCCAGTTCCAACAGAGTTCTACACTGACCTTTTACTTTGTCTTTGGCATTTATGGGTTAACATTTCTGGAAACCACCACAGCTACTGATTATCCACTCTCCCAATGCCCATGCCAACTGCTGCTGGTTGGGGCTTCCTTGGGGCTAAAACCACAGGTCATATTGGGGTGGGCTCTGCTTCCAGCATGCTGCAATGGACCATTTCTGTTGGCCTGTCAGGCTGCCTTTAGCTTGAGATTTGTTTCTCTCTGTCATTTTATGGGTTCTGCAGCTCTAAAATTTGTTTAGTTATATTTTATAGTTATTTGAGGTGTTTATGGGGGGAGCTCATGGAGTTTTCCTGCCTCTACAGGGTGAAACCTTTTCTCAGTCTAAGTCATAGTTCTCTTAGTTATAAAGGACAGGTTTGTGACACTGGGGTGGAGGCTTGCACAGAGTATATATGGCAGTAGCTCTAGCTGTTGTCTTCAGATGAATTTGTGTTGATAGCAGCAGCAGCAGCAGTTTCTAGAATTCTCAACCCAGAGAATTATAAAACTGATCAGAAAGAGATTATAAGGAATTCCAATAACAACATTGGAAGGACAAGGGTTGTTGGCAATTTCATTGAACATACCAACTTCTGACCGCATCAATATATACACACAAATATCCATGATTTCTGTGGCTTTATTTTTTATTCTGCAACTTTGCTAGTTAACCATTTCAAGTAGTTTTTTAGTTGATTCTCTAGGATTCTCTAAACATATCATCTGGAAAGAGTTAAAACTTTGTTTCTTTATTGTCCATTCTAATGCCATCAATTTCTTTTCTTTCTCTTATTGCTAAAGTTAAAATTTCTAGTGCAATATTGAATAACAGTGGTGATAATAGACATATTTGTTTCATCTTATCAGAAATGCTTTAAGCTTACCCTCATTTCATATGCTTACTGGTGGTTTTAGATGCTACTCATCATTTTAAGGAACAGTTCCTTTATTCCTATGCTCTTTGATGTTTTTTTGTTTAATAGGAATGGGTGCTGTATTTTGTTAAAAGCTTTTTCTCCACCTATTGAGATTATCATATGATTTTGTTATTGATATAGTTATTTGGACTCATAGTTTTCCTAATATTGACCCATCCATCCATTCCTGGCACAAATCCCACCAGGTCATAGTGTATGATTCTTGTGATAAATTGCTGTAATAACTTTGTTATTATTGTATTTAAAATAATGCATCTATATTCAATAGGAAAATCGGTCTGTAATTTTTTTCTCTATTTTGGCTCTTCCCAGGTTACTTATCAGCAACATATTTGTGTAATAAAAATAATTTAGTAGGATGAATTATTTGCCTATATTTACAAATAGTTTATTTAGTATTAGAATTAATTGTTCTCTAAATATTTGGAAGAATTCCATCTGTCCTTGGAGACTTTTTCTTAGGGAGTTCATTGATGGCTTGTTAAGTTTCTTTTTCTTAAATGGAGTTATTCAAGTATTTTATTACCTTTTATATTAATCTGGTCAAGTTATATTTTTCTTATAAATATAAATACAGTTCACTTGGATTGTCCGATTTATTGACATATTTTGTAATTGTACAGGATAGCTTTTTCAATTATGGTTTTAATTTTCTCTATATTGTCAATGAATTTACACTTTTTTGATAGATAATTTGGTTTTCTTTCTGTTTTTTAAATCAAATTAATCAAAGTTTCATAAATTTTAATTGTTTTTAAATAAAACTAACTATTTTATTTATCAGTGCAATATTTTTCTTAATTTTAATTTTATCAAACTCTCCCTTGATTTTCAGAATTTTTAATTTGGTATTTAATTGGGCATTTTGATTTTCACTTTTTAGTTGCATGGCCAATTCAATGATCTTCATTTTCTCTTTTATTCTGCTAGGCATTTAGAGATATAAAATTTCCCCTAAGAATTCCTTTGGCTACATCCCAGAAGTCTTGGGAAGTTTTTGGTGTTATTTCTGTACTCTTTGATTAAATTATGGATTGTTTCTTTGATTCCATGTATGACCTGTTCATTTTTTAGAATTAGATTATTTAGTTTTTAATTAATTATTAGTCTATCTTTGGCCCTTTTCATGCTTTATTTTGGTTGAATCATGATCTGAAAAAGATATTTTAAATATTTCTATTTTTCTGCATTGGATTATGAGGTTTTTGTGCTTTAACACATGGTTATTTTTTTGTGAGAGAAAAAGGTATATTTCTGTCTATCTCCATTCAGTTTTCTGCATAGGTTTTCACATCTGACTTTTCTAAAATTGTCGTTACCTCTTATATTTCTTTGTTGTTTATTTTGTGGTTATATTCATCTAGTTCAGAAAGGGGAAGTTGAATGTACACCACCGGTATAATTTTGCTCACTATTTCTCCTTGTAACTTCCTTAACTTCTCCAAGAATTTGGATGCTATATCACTTGATGCATATATATTTAGTATTTTCATTTGTTTGTTTTTTTCTTTTCCAAATGCTTTATTAACTTCTGGTTTACATCATTCATTTCTTCCAGATTTTGATTTACAATTTTTACCCCATTTTCCCCCTGCCCACCAGCCCAGAATAGCAGACCCACAGGACATCCCTTCACCCAATCTGCTCTTACCCTTATCTTCTCCCATACCCCCTTCAACTTTACCATTAGGGCAAAGTGAATCTCTGTGCCCCATTACCTAGACATCTTGTCTCCCAATTATATGTGAAATAGTATTAATAATAGTATATATATATATATATATATATGCATGTATATATAATTATATATATGGAATATATAATTACACTATATATGTATATACAATTAATAATAGTATTCATATAAATATATAATTAATAATATATGTATATATATAAATATATAATAAATAATACTAATATATGTATATATATATATTTGAAACTTTTAAATTTGTCTTCAAATTCCAGAACCATTCCCTTCATCCCCTGTCACCCAATCCCTCTGGGAGATAAGCAATTCACTATGTGTTGTACGTGTATAGCTATGCAAAACATTACCATAGTAAATATATTGTGAAAGACTGCCTATATTTCCCTCCCACCCGTCCCACCCCCCTACCTGGTCCATTCCCTATTTTGATCCTGCCCCTCTTCACAAGTGGGTGCCTCCAATCTCCCCTGCCCCCACATCCCCTCCCCTCCATCATCCCACTCTCATTCCCCTCCCCCCTACTGCCCTGCAGGGTGAGATATCCCATTTAATATGTATGTCATTCCTCCATGGGCCAAATGCAATAAGAATAAGGTTTTGACTTTTTTCCTTCCTGTTCTTCCCCTCCCCTGCAACCACTTCCCCTTGCCTCTTCTACATGAGATAGTTTACCCCCCTGTCTCTCCCCATCTCCTCTTGCCACATTCCTGTACCACCTCTTTACTTCACCCCTTAAGTATCATCCCTTCCCACAAAAATCGACCAGTGCCCTCTATCCATGTATACCTGTAAACATATATACATATATTCACATATGTGTTCATATGCTCATATGCCCTTCTTCCATTATTTTCATACTGCAAAAAGTTTCATCTGTCACAGTTATTGTCTTTCCATGTAGGAATGTAAATAGTTCAACATTGATAAGTTCCTTTTGATTTCTTTTCCCTGTTTACCTTCTCAAGAATCTCTTGCTTCTTGTGTCTGAATGTCAAATTTTCTATTCAACTCTGTTTTTTTTCCTCAAGAATGCTTGAAAGTCCTCTATTCCACTGAATGACCATGTTTTCTCCTGAAACAAGAAATTCAGTTTTGCTGAGTAGGTGATTTTTGGCTTTAATCCCTGGTCCTTTGCCTTCTGGAATATCATATTCCATGCCATTCAATCCCTCAGTGTAGAAGCTTGCAGGTCCTGGGCTATTCTGATTGTGTTTCCACAATATTGACATTGTTTCTTCCTGGATGCTTGTAGTATTTTCCCCTTGATCTGAGGATTGTGGAAACTTTCTATGATATTTCCAAGAGTTTTCTTTTGGGTGGAGCCAAGATGGAGGAGTAGAAACAGCGTGTCCAAGCCACTCTGCCCCCAGATTACCTCCAAACTATGTAAAAGGGGACCCTGAACCACTTCTGGAGCCCCAGCACCCACAGAACGACACAGAGAAGCTAACCTCCCGCTGAGGACAGCCCAGCAGCCCTGCAGCACAGTGTTCTGGGAGCCAGCAGCACAGCACACAGGGGGCAGGGAGCCAAGCACAGCCGAGTGCCTGAGTCATGGTTTAAGCCCCAGGGTGGCAGGGCCAGCAGCTGGCTGGAGGGACCCCAGAACACCAGCAGCTGTGGCAATTCCAGAATTATCAACATAGACATGCCTGGGACAAAGTGAGAGGTTAGTGCCCTATGGACTTTGGGACCAGTATTTAGGGAATTCGTGAGCTTCTTCCCCTCGGGTAAGAAGCCACTGAGGAGACACGCCATTTTGAAAGTTTCAGAGGCAGCTCCAGCTCCTGACCTGCTATCTGTAGGGAGATGCAGCGATCAGTCTTGGGGGATAATCACTCTTGCATTAATCTCCCTGGATCTGAATTGTGATCTGGAGTGGATGTCGTGCGTGGGTTTCCAGCTTGCCAGAAATAGAAGTTGCCCCCCCACACGTTTGGGCCGAAAGCTCCCCTATCTGGTGGCAGAGTCATACTGTGGCAACAAAGCCCAAAAGTCATGTAATTAAGTGGCAACATGCCAAAGCAAAGGAAACAAATTAAACAGAAAAATGCAACCCTAGACTCCTACTTTGGGGGCAAAGAGGATCGAAGCATAGGGGAAGAGGACTGTGAGGTCAGAAGTCCCGCTCTAAAAGGCCCAAGGGAAAACATGAGTGGGTTGCAGGCCATAGAGGAATTCAAGAAGGACTTTAAAAATCAAATAAGAGAAGTAGAGGGAAAATTGGGAAGAGAAATGAGAGGGATGCAGGAAAAGTATGAAATGAGGGTCAATAGCCTGACTTAGGAAAACAACACCTTAAAATAGACTAACTCAAGTGGCAAAAGAGGCCCAAAAGGGCAATGAGGAGAAGAATGCCTTAAAGCCAAAATTGCCAGATTGATAAAAAAGCTCACTGAGGAGATTCATTCCTTCAGAGTTAGACTGGAGCAAATGGAAGCTAATGACTTTATGAGAAAACAAGATGCTGTTAAACAGATCCAAACAAATGAAAGAATAGAAGGCAATGTGAAATATCTCATGGGAAAAATCACTGACCTGGAAAATAGACCTAGGAGAGGCAATTTAAAAATTATTGGACTACCTGAAAGCCATGATCAAAGAAAGAACCTAAAAATCACCCTTCAAGAAATTCTCAAGGAAAATTGCCATGATATTTTAGATCCAGAGGGCAAAATAGAGGTTGAAAGAATCCATAGATCACCTCCTGAAAAATATCCCAAACAGAAAACTCCCAGGAATATTATAGCCAGGTTTTAGAATCCCCAGATCAAGGAGAAAATATTCCAAGCAGCCAGGAAGAAACAATTTCAATATTGTGGAAACACAATCAGAATAGCCCAGGACCTGGCAGCTTCTACACTGAGGGATTGAAGGGCATGGAATATGATATTCCAGAGGGCAAAAGAGCTGGGAATGAACCCAAGGGTCACCTACCCAGCAAAACTGGGTATTTTGTTTCAGGGGAAAATATGGTCATTCAGTGGAGTAGAGGACTTTCAAGCATTCTTGAGGAAAAAAAAAAACAGAATTGAATAGAAAATTTGACATCCAGATGCAAGAAGCAAGAGATGGCTGAGAAGGTAATCAGGGTAAAGAAATCAGAAGGAACTTATCAAAGTTGAACTATTTACATTCCAAATGGAAAAAAAATAACTGTGACTGATGAAATCTTTCTCACTATGAAAATAATGGAAGAAGGGTTTATGGTCATATGAATACATATATGAATGTGTGTGTATATGGTTACAGTTATATATGGATAGAGGGCATAGGTTGAATTTGTTGGGAAGGGAGAGTACTCAAGGGAAGAAATTATGAGGTGAGAGAGGAAAGTGCCAAGAGGAGATGGGGAGAGACAGGGTAGGGTAAACTATCTCATGTAGAAGAAGTAAAGGGGAGTGGCTGCAAGGGAGGAGAAGAATAGGAAGGCAAAAAGGCAAAACCACTTTCTCATTGAATTTGGTTCAGGGAGAGAATGACATACATACTAAATGGGATATCTCATCCTACAGCAGAATCGGGGGAAGGGGGATGAGAGGAGGGATGATGTATGGCAGGGCATCCTTGGGGGGGGTGAGGTTGGAAGTACCCACTATAGAAGAGGGACAGGATCAATTATTGAATGGACCAGGTGGGGGTTGAGATGGGTTGGAGGGAATTATAAGCAGCCTTTTACAATATATCTACTATGATAATGTTTTGCATAGCTAGACATGTACAACATATACTGAATTACTTATCTCCCCAGAGGGAATGGGTGACAATGGAGGAAGGAAATGGATCTGAATTTCAAGGTCTTAAGATTAAATATTTCAAATATATAGAAATACTATTATTAATACTCTTTTGCTTTAATTGGGAGATAAGATGTGCAGGCATTGGCACACAAAGATTCACCTTCCTCTAATGGAAAAGTTGAAGGGGGTATGGGAGATGATAGGGGAGAAAGCAGAATGGAGGAAGCGATATCTTGGGGTACTGCTATTCTGGGAGGGTGGGTAAGGGTAAAACAGGCGGGGAAAATGGTTGTAACTCAGAATCTTGTGGAAATGAATGATGTAAAACAGAAGTTAATAAAGCATTCGTTTAAATTTAAAAAAAAGTTTAATTTGGTGGTATTTTTCAGGAGGTGATCTCTGGATTCTTTGAAACTCTATTTTACCCTCTGAATCAAAAACTTCAGGGTAATTTTCCTTGAGTATTTCTTGTAGGATGATTTCTAGATTCTTTCTTTGTTCATGGCTTTCAGGTAGTCCAATAATTTTTAATTATCTGTCCTGGATCTATTTTCCAGGTCTGTGGTTTTTCCCATGAGATATTTCACATTGTCTTCTATTCATTCAATTGCTTGGATCTGTTTAGCAGCATCTTGATTTCTCATAAAGTCATTAGCTTTCATTTGCTCCAGTCTAATACTTAAGGAATGAATCTCCTCAGTGAACTTTTGAGATTCTTTTTCCATCTGGCAAATTTGGCTTTTTAAGGGATTTTTCTCCTCATTGCCTTTCTCAGCCTCTTTTGCCATTTGAGTTAATCTATTTTTAAGGAGTTGTTTTCCTCAGTCAGGCTGTTCCTGCATCCTTCTCATTTCTTTTCCCAATTTTCCTCCACTTCTCTTATTTGGTTTTTAAAATCTGTCTTAAAGTTCTCTATGGCCTGTAATCCACTCGTATTTTCATTTGGGTCTTTTGTTGCAGTAGTCCTGACCTGTCAGTCTGAAACGTTGCGATCTTCTCAACTGTCAAATGTATTAGTTGGGTGCCCTCCCTGAAGCCCCCACACACTCTGGCAAGCTGGTCGTACACCCCAAGACATCCCCCCAGACAGCAACTGTGATCCAAGAAGCTTAAAGAAAGAACAATTGCCCCCCAGACTGATAGCCACATCCCCTTACAGTTCCCAGGCCAGGAGCTTAAGCTGAAACTAAAGCTGTAGAATGGGGGCTGTGCTTTGGCTCCTCAGTGGCTTCTAGTCCCCAGGGGAAGAAGATGATATACTACCAAATACTGGTCCCAAAGTCCATATGGCACTCATCTTTCACTTTGTCCTAGGCATCTATGTGTTGGTAATTCTGGAAACTCCAAAACTGCTGATGTTCTGGGGTCCCTCCAGCCATTACCTGCTCTGGCCACCCTGGGACTAAAACCTCTGACTAAAAATAAGAACAGGGAAAGTATAAGTTTTCGACTTAATAGGCATCTAGAATCAATCAAACAAGAGAAAAAGAATGAAAAAATAGAAAAAAAATGTAATATATATCATTGGAGGAACAACTGACCTGGAAAACAGATTTATGAGAGATTATTTTATAATTATTGGACAGCATGAAAGCCATGATCAAAAAAAGAGCCTGGAAAGCATCATTCAAGAAATTATCAATGAAACCTACCTTGTATTCTAGAACCAGAGGCTCCTTGGGGATATGAATAGTTTAAACTTATTCAATAACATGATTTTTTTTTCTTTCCAGTTTACCCATGTATGTTCCTCTTGAGTCTTATATTTGGAGGTGAAATTTTTCTTTTAGGTTTGGTATTTTCTTCAATTTAAGGAATTATTTTCTTCACTTAGTTTTTGTACTTATTTCCCACTTGTCCAATGCTAGTTAAAAATTTAGTATTTTGTTTTCTCCAATTATATATAGAATTTTTTTAGGAATTATCTTTTAAAATTTTTAGCTCTAAATTCTTTCCTGATTTTCCTCTCCTCCCCCCATCCACTGAGAAGAAAAGAAAATTTAAATGGCATATATATATATATATATATATATATGTATGTATGTATGTATGTATTCATTCAAAATATTTCCATGTTAGCTGCATTGGGAAAGAAAACACAGTCCAAAATAAAGAAAAAGAAAAAAAGCAAAGAAAAAGTATTCTTTGATTGGCATTCATACTCCATTTGCTCTCTCTCTCTCTGGAGAACAATAACATTTTTCATCATAAATCCTCCATAATTGTCTTGGGTCATTGTATTATTGAGAATAGTTATCTCATTCAGAGTTGATTATCATACAATGTTGCTGTTAATGTATGTAGTTCTAGAATCAGCGCATTATTCACAGGTCCAAAAGTGACTGTAAATATGCCATCATAGTTCTCAATTGCAAAATATAACAGACTCTCTATGTGTAAGACAGAAGCAAAACATTTATTCAGACACCAGAAAACCAAATCTCAACACCAGAAAGTAAAATCCATCATAGGAGTAAAGAAGTGAATATGCCATAAAACAACATGAAGTCACACTATCCTTTAGCCTTCCCACAAACCAACACTCACAAGTCTAGCTGTCTCCCTGGGTGTGTCCTCTCTCTCCCACTGTCTGGCTGCTCTGATTCGCAGTTTCCAGTGGATTCTGTTCCACTATGTTTGCTCCACCCTTTAGCAAACTTCTCCCACCACAGGCTCTATGTGACTATATTCAATTTATTAGGGGGCAGCAAAGATCTTCAAATTGCCACTACCATTACAGCAGTGTTCTCCTATTTCTACTCCCTTTACTTTCCATCAGTTCATGTAGGATTTTCCAGGATTTTCTTAGAGCATTCTGCTCACAAATATTTCTTTCTTCCTTCCTTCCTTCCACCCTTTCTCCACATTTCCTTCCCTCCCTCCCTCCATTTCTCCCTCCTTTCCTTCCTTTCTTCCTTCCTTCCTTCCTTCCCTCCTTCCTTCCTTCCTTCCTTTCTTCCTTCCTTCCTTCCTTCCTTCCTTCCTTCCTTCCTTCCTTCCTTCCTTCCTTTCTTCCTTCCTTTTTGTCATCTACGATTTACTTTGCAAAGCTAGCATTTGCATATTAAACTAGGTCACCTGACTCTTCAGAGGTCAGAGACAAGGAATGATGTACAGAGGTGGTTTTAAAAACAATGAAAAAGAGGCATTGGAAAAATGACAGAAAGTTGTTTTAAAAATAATTCATCTGGAAAAGGCAAATCACCTGAAAAGCTAACTTCTTCCACAGACTTCATTCTTCTTTTTAAAATAAATATACTTCAATGTATTTAGACATTATCAGTTCTTTCTCAGGAATGGATAGCATTTTTAATCATGAGTCTGTCAGTGTTTTCTTGAATTGTTATATTGCTTAACATGGCTACATCATTAACAGCTGGTCATTTTACAATATCACAGTTACTTTGTATGCAGTATATTTCACTTTGCATAAGCCCACTCAAGTCTTTCCAGATTTCTCTGAGAGCTTTCTGCTCATCATTTCTTATGGTAAAATAGTATGCCATCATAATGTACCCAACTCGTTCAGCCATTTACCAACTGATGGAATTCCCCTTAAATTCCAATTCATTATGCCCAGAAAAGAGGTACTATAAATATTTTTGTACATATAAGTCCTTTTCCTTTTTTATATCTCTTTTGGTATATAGACCTAGGAGGGGCATTACTCTATCAAAAGGTATGCATGGCTTTATAACCCTTTGGGCATTGTTCCAATTTGCTCTACAGAATGGTTGAATCAGTTCACAACTCCAGCAATAGTATATTAAATCACACTTTTCCCACATCCACTCCATTTTTCATTTACATCCCCTTCATTTGTCCTATCAGCCAACTTAATAGGTATTAGTAGTAGTAGTACACAGTAGAAGTAGTACATCAGAATTGTTTTAATTTGGATTTCTCCAGTCAATAGTGAGTTAGAGTATTTTTTTCATGTGGGTATAAATGATTTTGATTACTTCTTCTGAAAATTGATCATATCTTCTGATCATTTATCAATTGGGAAATGGCTCTTATTGTTTTATAATTTTGACTCAGTTCTTTATACGTTTGAAAAATGAGGCCTTTATCAGAGAAAGTTCCTTCAAATGTTTTTTTTAGGAACTCTGGCTAACTGTATTTTCCCCCATCCTATTTTTTACTTCTGATTATTCTATTCTCTTTCTCATGTCACCCTGTGTCTCCTCAAAATCGTTTTGCTTCTGACAACCCCCTTCCCCAACCTGCCCTCCCTACTATTATCCCCAATTCTCTTGTGCCTTTCCCTTCCTACTTTCCTGTATGATAAATAAGATAGATTTCTATTCCCAACTGTATATGTATGTTATTTCCTCTTAGAACCAATTTTGATGAGAATAAGATTTACTCATTCCCTTTCACCTCCCTCATCTTCCTCTTTACTGTACAGTTTTACTTGCCTCTGTTTTATAAGCTGATTTACCCCATTTTAACTCTTCCTTACTATTTCTCCTAGTACATTCCTCCCTCTCCCTCCCTTAATTTTATTTTTTTAGATATTGTCCATTCATATTTAACTCATATCTGTGCCCTCTGTCTATACATACTCCTTCTAACTACCCTAATAATGAGAAACATCTTATGAGTTTCAAATATTTTCTTCCCATGTAGGAATGTAAATAGTTTAAATTTATTAAGACCCCTATGATTTACCTTTCCTGTTTTCTTCAGTCAATTTTTGTCCTTCATTTTCAAAGGTATTTTCTCTCTTACATGCCTCTAATTTCTTTTCCCAATTTTTCTTTGCCTCTCTTATTGGACTTTTAAAATCCTTCTTGAGCTCTTCCAAGAAGACTTTTTGGGCTTGAGACCAATTTATGTCTCCCTTTGAGTTTTTGAATGTTGGCATATTGACAATGTTGTCCTCTTTTCAGTTTGTGTTTTGATTTTCCCTTCTTCCCTTCACCATAGTAACTTTATATGGTCAAGTTGTTTTTGCTTCAACTTTTGTTGTATTTTGTCACTTTTAAAGTTGTGCTGTCCTTCTGGAACATAGGGGGCACAAGCTTCTTGTTCTGACAAGCCTAGTCACTAGCTTTTTCTTCTGGGGCCTCAGGTGCTGGCAGTTTGAGGATGCAGGCATCTGGTTCCCTTATCTGGTCCTGAGTTAGCATCCTAGAGTTGGTGGCTGGCATGTGCTGAGGCCAGGTGGGTTTCCTCTGCATTTCCTGTGGCCTACACTGATGCTCTCATGGTGTTGAGGGGAGATATCACCCCTGGAGGATGCCTGATGAACTGGGATACATTGAAGTATGAAGCAGTTTGGCTGCTGAAGGATACCTGCCCACTTGGAGTTACACAGAAGCACAGAGAGGTTCAGTTGTTGGAGGCCCCTAGATCACTGGTGCATGTGGACTTTTTGTGAGCTGGAGTTTGCCAGTTCTGGTGGCTCTGCCAATGCCTGTGCGGGTCCTGATGTTGGCACTTTCCTGCTCCACCACCCTGGTACTCAGGGTGTCCTGCTACTTTCTTGAATTTGTTCTGTTTACTGGCTTGCTGGCTTGCGTGTCTTATCATGCTCCCCTTCTACCAGAGTGAGAGTGACCTTTCCTATTAATCCACCAAGCTTCTCAGACTAAAAGACTTCTGCACTCTGTGTTTCTTCTGGCTCCACTATTCTCGTTTTATTCCCCCCAGGGATGTTATTTTCTAGTGTTTTTTTTTTTGTTTTGTTTTTGAAATCTCACTCAATAAGGGAGAATTCGAGCAGCTTACTGCTTACTCTGCCATCTTGGGTCCCAGAAATCCCACTCAGAGATTTAACTTTCTTCAGGCACAATTGTACATTGTCTAAAGGTGTTGAAAGAGAAGAGGCTGACAAACCAGAGTGTCCTCTGAGTCATGGAAGACAGGAGGGCAAAACTATTGATGAGAATTGAAAATACTATGAAATCTATATTTCACTTGACTTTATAGACGTTAATATATTACCTTATTGTTTCTTATACAACAGATCCTCTGTGGATAGTATTTTGGTACCAGTTAAGTTCTGGTATCATTTTGAAACTAGCCATTCAGGGTTTAAAGAATAGAGATGTGAATACTTTAAATGCAGACTTGATAAGTTATTTAAAAGCCAATTTTTTTTATTCTTACAGTTTTTCAAACTAGAAATGAAAAAGTCACTGAAGCATTTTGCAAGGTAATTTATCACACTGTATTGACTGGAGAAGCAATACAATAGCAGAAAAAACTAATAAAACCTCATAGAGATGACATTGTTGAATGTCTGCTGGATAAATCATCAATAAAAGAAAACTTGTCACTGTCACTTTTAAAAGATGCAGTTGTCAAATTAAAGGTTTCGGTGCAAACATAAAGACTGACAATGTCTTATCTACAAAACTATACTTTTGCTTTGCAGAATGAACTAATCTATATATGTGAACAGACTTAAATTTTGACATTATTGTTCTTATATGAGCCCCATTTAATCATTAAGAATATCTTCTTTTGGAGTGGCTAGGTGGCTCACTGAACAGAGAACCGGCCCTGGAATCAGGAGGACCTGAATTCAAATTTGGCCTCAGACACTTAACACTTACTAGCCTTAGGCAAGTCACTTAACCCCAATTTCCCTGCCTTCTCCCTTCCAAAAAAAGTAAAAAAAAAGAATATCTTCTTTTGTGAATGCTTGGCAAGAAATACAAATGATGCTGAATATAATACTGTTGAATAATATTTATCCTGCAACAATTGTGTTAACATTTTTATCAAGGATATAAAAGCAATGAAGGGTAAAACTATTGATCCCCTAAAGCAGTTGTAGTATACTACTAGTTATTTAAGTTTTTTACCACCATGCACTCTTCACCAGCATGCACTCAAAGCAAAAAAAATCAGTTTGAGTTAATAATTCCCTGATAAAAGAATAATAATCTAATTAAATAAAAACCCTTGAGTATATTTCTTCCTGATATGCTGTGTGATGCAATGTGGAGTTTACATAAAACACTGCATAACAAACCAATATAGCTATCCTGAAATATTCTGAAGCACTTATATGATCATGTATTTGAAGTAAACTAGCTGTTTTTTTTTATTTTGTTGTTGAAACATAATTTGTATTTGAAAGCATGACAAATAAACTAGTTATTCATATTTGGGTATTTGATAAACATTTTCTCAAAACAAATTAGGCCAGTGTTTTACAGAGGGGAAAGCATTATTTGTTGCCAATGATAAAATTCCAACTTTGAGTGAAAATCAGAATTTTGGAAAACATATCAATTCCCTCGTGCTTAATAGTTTTTGAAGAGTAAATTGTTTTTCTGGGGAGTTTGGGGATGATTTTTTAAAAAATTATTTTTCCTGATATCATATAAGGATATGTGTCAGCATTTAGAAATGTGCTAAAGTTTGTGAATTGATATTTTCCAGATGGGCAATTAACAACGTTACAAAGTAATGCAACCAATTAAAGTGCAAAATAGACCAATGCATTCTATTGTGACAGAGTATGGAAAGTTCATTGATAAGGTCTGAGATTTAACATTGTGACTAATCTCTAAGAAACAACTGCTCATAGAGTTTTGTGTTGGTATAAAATAAGAAAATCCATGATTATTTGAAAAGCTTAAGACACTTATTCCCTTTTTTTGTATCTCTAGTACATTGTAAAGCTGGATTTTCTTCATATATTTCAACCAAAGCAACATATAAATACAAAATGAGTGCAAAAGCAGGAAGTATGAAAGTGCAATGTCTAGTAATACAGAAATTAAAGATATTTGAAAAAATATAAACCAATGGACAGACCCAAGTTGGCAGAGAGAACAAAAGAAGAAACCTGCATTCTCCCCAGAAATGACATTCATTCAAGCCTCTAAATGGATTGTGAAGTGACAGAACACACCAAAAGATGAAGTAAAACAATTATGTCAACTTAACCTAACTTAGAAGGACTTTAGAAAATGTCTTGTGTAAAAAAGGGATGCAGCTCAACCTAGGTAGTGTCTAGGCAAGAAAGCAGGAGGTTCTTATGAACAGCATAGATAAGCAATGAAGCTTCACTGGCTCTGGTTCAGCAGGCCAGTGACAAAGTAGTCCATCTCTGAGGTCTCCAGCACCATAACAGAAGGCAAATTGCCATCCCCCAAAACATGCGTGACTAGACAGGGCCAACATAGCTCAGGTAGCAAACCACTAGCAAATTGGACTCCAGTGCAGAAAGCCAATGACCAGGTGCCTGGCTCCCAGCAAAAGAAGTTTGGGACACTGCTCGTCAGGAGTAAAGTATAGCATTAAAATGAGCAAAAACAGAAAAAAGAGCCCTGATCAAGAAAGCTAATATGGTGACAGGGAAGATAAAACATAAGCTCAGAAGAGATCAATAATGTCAAAATACCTAAGGATGAAGCCTTAGAAAGGAATATGAATTGGTCTCAAGCCCAAAAATCCTTTTGGACAGGCTCAAGAATGAATTTAGGAATGAAGTAAAAGAGGTAGAAGAAAATTGGGGAAAATGAGAATTATACAGGAACATTATGAAAGAAGAGGCAATAGTTTGGAAAAGAACACAAAAATTGACTGAAGAAAACAACTACCTTAAAAGTAAAATTGGCCAAATGAAAAAGGAGGCACAAGAATAGCTGAAGAAAATAAGTCCTTACAAATTAGAAATGGACAAGTATAAAGTAATGCCTGTAAGGTATCAAAAATCAGTCAAAGAGCGGAGCCAAGATGGTGGAGTAGAAATAGCACTTCCAAGGCACTCTTCCCCCAGATTACCTTCAAATTATGTAAAAGGGGATTTTGAACAACTTCTGGAGACCCAGCACCCACAGAATGACACAGAGAAGCTAACCTACCGCTGAGGACAGCCCAGCAGTCCTGCAGGAAGGACCAACACAGCTCTCTGGGAGCCGGCAACACAGCATGCAGCTTGTGAAGAGCTGAGCCCAGGTCCCCCTGAGCCACGGTTTTAGCCCCAGGACTGCCAGGCCATAAGCCAGCTGGAGAGACCCCAGAACTCCAGCTGCTGTGGAAATTCCAGAAGTATCAACACAGACATGCCTAAGACAAAGTGAGAGGTTAGTGCCCTATAGACTTTGGGACCAGTATTTGGGGAATGTGTCGGCTTCCTCCCCTGGGGGCTAGAAGCTGCTGAGGAGACAAGTCATTTTGTAGTTTTCATTGGTGGTTTCAGCTCCTGGGCTGCGAACTGTAGGGAGATCCAGTGATCTTGGGGGTGTAATCGCTCTTGCTGTAAACTCCCTGGTTCTGGATTGTGGTCATGGGGGGGAGGTCAAACGGAAGTTGTCCTCCCACACGGTCAGGACAAAAGCTCCCCTGTCTGGTGGCAGAGTCATACTGTGGCAACCAGGCCAAAAGTCAAGTAATTAAGTGGCAACATGCCAAGGCAAAGGAAACAAATTAAACAGAAAAATGCAACATTAGACTCATATTTTGGGGGCAAAGAGGATCGAAGTATAGAACAGTGGGAGGACTATGAGGTCAGAAGTCCTGCTCCAAAAGCCCCGAAGGAACATATGTGTGGGTTGCAGGCCATAGAGGACCTTAAGAAGGACTTTAAAAATCAAATAAGAGAAGATGAGGAAAAAATGGGAAGAGAAATGAGAGGAATGCAGGAAAGGTATGAAATGAGGGTCAACAGCCTGACTGAGGAAAGCAACACCTTAAAAAATAGACTAACTCAAATGGCAAAGGAGACCCAAAAGGGCAATGAGTAGAAGAATGCCTTAAAAAGCCAAATTTTCCAGATGGAAAAAGAATCTCAAAAGCTCACTAAGGAGATTCATTCCTTCAGAGTTAGACTGGAGCAAATGGAAGCTAATGACTTTATGAGAAATCAAGAAATTCTCAAGGAAAATTGCCTTGATGTTTTAGAACCAGAGGGCAAAATAGAGGTTGAAAGAATCCACAGATCACCTCCTGAAAAACATCCCAAAAAGAAAACTCCCAGGAATATTATAGCCAGGTTCCAGAATCCCCAGATCAAGGAGAAAATACTCCAAGCAGCCAGGAAGAAACAATTTCAATATTGTGGAAACACAATCAGAATAGCCCAGTACCTGGCAGCTTCTACACTGAGGGATTGAAGGGCATGGGATATGATATTCCAGAGGGCAAAAGAACTGGGGATGAACTCAAGGGTCACCTACCCAGCAAAACTGATTATATTGTTTCAGGGGAAAATATGGTCATTCAGTGGAGTAGAGGACTTTCAAGCATTCTTGAGGAAAAAAAAAAAACAGAATTGAATAGAAAATTTGACATCCAGATGCAAGAAGCAAGAGATGACTGAGAAGGTAATCAGGGAAAAAATCAAAAGGAACTTATCAAAGTTGAACTATTTATATTCCTACATGGAAAAACATTAACTGTGACTGCCTAAACCTCTCTCAGTATTAAAGTAATGGAAGAAGGTTTTATTATCATTTGAATACATATGTGAATGTGTGTATATATGTTTACAGGTATACATGTATAGAGGGCATAGGTTGAATTTGTTGGGAAGGGATGATACTTAAGGGGGGAAATTATGGGGTGAGAGAGGAAAGTGCCAAGAGGAGACTGGGAGAGACAGGGTAGGGTAAACTATCTCATTTAGAAGAAGCAAGGGGAAGTGGCTGCAGGGGAGGAGAAAATAGGAAGGCAAAAAGGCAAAACCACAGTCTCATTGAATTTGGTTCAGGGAGAGAATGACATACATACTAAATGGGATATCTCACCCTGCAGCAGAATAGGGGGAAGGCAGATGAGAAGAAGTATGATGGGTGGGAGGGCATTCTTGGGGGCAGGGGGGTTGGAAGTACCCACTATAGAATAGGGACAGGATCAAGTAGGGAATGGACCAGGTGGGGGGTGGGATGGGTGGGAGGGAATTATAAGCAGCCTTGTATAATATGTCTACTATGGAAATGTTTTGCATAGCTAGACATGTACAACATATACTAAATTACTTATCTTCCCAGAGGGAATGGGTGACAAGGGAGGAAGGGAATGGATCTGAAATTTGAGGTCTTAAAATTAAGTGTTTCAAATATATATAAATACTATTATTAATCCTCCTTTGCTTGTAATTTGGAGATAAGATGTGCAGGCATTGGGATACAGAGATTCACCTTGCTCTAATGGAAAAGTCGAAGGGGGTATGGGAGAAGATATGGGAGAGAGCAGATTGGAGGGAGCGATATCTCGTGGGACTGCTATTCTGGGATGGTGGGTAGGGGAAAAATGGGGGAAAAATGGAACTCAAAATCTGATGGAAATGAATGATGTAAAACAGAAGTTAATAAAGCATTTGTTTAATTAAAAAATAAGAATCAGTCACATAAAATCAAAAAATGAAAAAAAAATAGAAGAGAATGTAAAATAACTAATTGAAAAAACAACTGACCTGGAAAACTGATTTAGTAAAGAAAATGTAAAAAGTTATTGGACAACCTGAAAGCCATGATAAAAAAAGAGCATGGTCAGAATCTTTCACATAATTATGAAAGAAAACTGGTCTGACATTTTAGAGCCAGAGGGTAAATTTGTAATTGGAGGCTTCTCCAAATGACCTCCTGAAAAAGGCCCCAAAAATGAAAACTCCAAGGGATATTGTAAGCAAATTACAGAATGATCTGGTCAAGGAAAAAATACTACAAGCCCCCAAGGAGCAAAAATGTGAATATTGTGCAACCACAGTCAGGATTAGGTGGGACTTAGCAGCTTCTACGTTAAAAGATCAGGGGACTTGTAATATGATATTCCTGAAAGCAAAGGAACTTGGATTACAACCAAAAAATAACTACTCAGTAAAACTGAGCATAATCTTTGACAATATGGGTATTCAGTGAAATAAGGCACTTTCAAACTTTCCTGATGTAATGACCAGAGCTGAGCCAAAAATATGAACTTCAAATACAAGATTGAGGATATGTATAATGAGTTAAACAAGAAAGAATAAGAGAGCATGCTATTCAATAACATTAACCTGTTTACATCTCTACAAAGGAAAATGATATTTATGACTGGTCTGAACTGTATCTTTACTAGGGTGCCTAGAAGAGGTATATATAGACAGAAGGTGAAGGTGTAAGGGGACTTTGATGTGATGATATAAAAAAGTCAGGGGCTAAAATAAAAGGATAGTACTGGGAAAAGAAGAAAGAAGGAGGCAGAATAGGGTAAATTACATCATATAAAGAGGTGTAAATGACCTACTACAGTAGAAGGTAAGAAGGGAGCAGGGAAAACATAGTTTTAACCTTATCCTCATCAGATTTATCTCAGAGAGGCAATAGCACACACTTAGTTGGGTATTGAAATTCATCTGACCCCAAAGGAAAGTAGGAGGGGTAGGAGAAAAAGGGAGGGTGGATAGAAGGGAAGGCAGATTCAGGAAGGCATTGGTGGGAAGCAAAAAACTGGTGAGGAAAGACAAGGTGAAGGGAATTAAAAAGTATAAATGGGGAAAATAGGATGGTGGGAAATACACAGTTAGAAATCATAATTGTGAATGTAAATGGCATGAACTCATGCATAAAATGGAAGAAGATAGCAGACTGTATTACAAACCAGAATCCTACAATATGTTGTTTGAAAAAAACAAGTTTTTTTTTTTCCAAATGCTTTATTAACTCCTGGTTTACATCATTCATTTACAGCAGAAATTTGAGTTACAAATTTTCTCCCCATTTTTCCCCTACCCATTGCCCCAGAATAGTGGAAGCACAGGATATCCCCTCCTCCAATCTGCTCTCTCCCATATCTTCTCCTATACCTCCTTCAACTTTTCCAGTATATGTATCTATATATATCTATATATATCTATATATATAGATATATATAGATATATATAGATAGATAGATATATAGATATATAGATAGATAGATAGATATAGATAGATAGATAGATATAGATATAGATATATATAGATATAATTTCCCAATTACATGCAAAATAGAATTAATAATAATATTATATATGTATATATATAAGTGAATAAATAAATAAACATATATATAAATATTTAACATTTTGTTTTAAAACTTTGAATTCCAGATTCATTCCCTTCCTCTCTTGTCACCCACCCTTTACAGGGAAGATAAGCAATTCAGTATAGGTTGTACATGTGTGGATAATGCAAAATATTATCATAGTAGATATATTGTAAAAGACTGATTATATTTCCCTCCCTCCTATCCTTCCCACTTGTTCTATTCTCTATGTTTTCCTGTCCCTTTTAAAAATTGGGTGCTTTCACCTTCCATCCCCCCTAGCCTGCTCTCCCTTTCATGATCACCCCTCTCATCCCCTTTCCCCCCTACTCTCCTATAGGGTGAGATACCCTATTTAGTGTGTATGTCATTCCCTCCCTGAGGCAAACTCAATGAAAATAAGGTTGACCCATTTTCTTTTGCCTTCCTGTTCTTCCCCTCCATTGTAACCATTTTCCCTTGCCTCTTCTATATGAGATAGTTTATACCATTCTGTCTCTCCGAGTCTCCTCTCATTATATTCCTCTCTCACCTCTTAATTTCACCTTTTAAGTATTATCCCTACATATTAAATTGGTCCTGTACTCTCTATGTATGTATACCTGTAAACATATAAACACACATTCACGTATGTATTCATACTCCGACTTAACCTCTGATAAAATTGTCCTCTGGATTATCATATTCCAGGCCCTTTGATCCCTCAGAGTAGAAGCTGCCAGATCCTGTATTATCCTGATTGCCTTTCCACAGAATTCAAATTGTTTCTTCCTGGCTGCTTGTAATATTTTCTCCTTGATCAGGAATTTCAGATCCTGGCTATAATATTCCTAGGAGTTTTCTTTTGGAGATCTTTTTCAGGAGGTGATCTGTCAATTCTTTCAACTTCTATTTTGCCCCCTGGTTCTAAAACATCAAGGCAATTTTCCTTGAGAATTTCCTGCAGGATGATTTCTAGGATCTTTCATTCATCATGGCTTTCAGGTAGTCCAATAATTTTTAAATTATCTCTCCTGGATGTATTTTCCAGGTCAGTGGTTTTTCCCATGAGATATTTCACATTGCCATCTATTTTTTCATTTGTTTGGATCTGCTTAACAGCATTTTGATGTCTCATAAAGTCACTAGCTTCCATTTGCTTGAGTCTGATACTGAAGGAATGAATTTCCTCAGTGAGCTTTTGAAATTTTTTTTCCATCTGACAAATTTGGCTTTTTAAGGCGTTCTTCTCCTCATTGCTTTTCTGAGCCTCTTTTGCCATTTGAATTATTCCATTTTTAAAGTGTTGTTTTCCTCAGTCAGGTTGTTGACTCTCATTTCACACTTTTCTTGCATCTTTCTCATTTGTCTTCCCAATTTTTCATCTAGTTCTCTTATTTGCTTCTTAAGGTCCTATATGGCCTGTAACCCACTTGTATTTTCATTTGAGACTTTTGGTGCAGGAGTTCTCTCCTCCCAGTCCTCCTCCTGTTCCATGCTTCGATCCTCTTTGCCCCCAAAATAGGAGTCTAATGTAGAATTTTTCTGTTTACTTTGTTTCCTTTGCCTAGGCATGTTGCCACTCAATTACTTTACTTGTGGCCTTGTTTCCACACCAGCCACCAGCCAGGGGATCTTCTGTCTGAAACGCTGGGCTTTCCTCAGCTACTGGGGGTATTAGTTGGTTGCCCTCTCTGAAGACTCCCCACACTTTGGCAAGCTGGTCACACATCCCAAGACCTCCACCCCAGACTGCAATCCAGATCAAAGAAGGTTAAAGCAAGAGCAATTACCTCTAAGACTGATTGCCTGGCCCCCCTACATACCACAGTCCAAGAGCTGAAGCTTCTGTGTCATTGTGGCTGTGCTGAAATGTCTAAGTGGCTTCTTGCCCCCTCGGAAAGAGGCCAATGTGCTGTCCCCACTAGTCCCAAAGTCCAAACTGCACTAACATCCCACTTTGTCTTTGGCATCTATGTATTGGTAATTCTGGAAATTCCACAGTTGCTGGCATTCTGGATTCCCTCCAGTGGGCTGCTGGTCTGGCTTCCCAGAGTGCTCTCCTGGCCATATCCTGATGGGCTGCTGGGCTGTCCTCAGAGGGAGGTTAGATTCTCTGTATCATTTTGTGGATTCTGTAGCTCCAGAGTTTTTTCAGTGCCCTTTTACATAAATTTGGAAGTGGTGGGAGCAGAAACTGTGTGGAAATGCTGTTACTACTCTGCTATCTTGACTCTGCCCCTGCTCTAATCTAATTCTAAAGGAATCTTTCTCCTCAGTGAGCTTTTGAGATTCATTTTCCATCTGGAAAATTTGTCTTTTAAAGCATTCCTTTCTTCATTGCCTTTTTGAGCTTCTTTTGCCATTTGAGTTAGTCAATTTTTTAAGGAGTTCTGTCTTCACTGTCTTCCTCCTATTCCATGTTTTGATACTTTTTGTCCCCAAAATAGGAGTCTAATGCTGGATTCTTCTGTTTGCTGTGCTTCCTTTGTCTGGTCATGTCAGCACTCAGTCACTTGACCCCTAGGCTTTTTGCCACAGTAGTACTCTGCCACCAGACAGGAGAGCTTTGTTCCAAATGCTGGGCTTTTCTCAGGTGCCAGAGGTATTATTTGGGTGCCCTCTCTGAAGCCTCCACACCCTCTGGCAAACTTGTTATACACCCCAGGACCTCCACCCTAGACACAATCCAAATCTAAGCAGGTTAAAATAAGAACAATTACCCCTTAGACTGGTCACTTAGTCCCCCTACAGTTTGCAGTCGAGGAGCTAAAGCTTCCATGTGGTGGCTGCTGCATCTCAGTTGCTTCTTGTCCTGGGGGGAAAGGTTGACACACTCCCAACTACTTAGTCCCAAAGTCCACAATGCACCAACCTCTCACTTTGGCCTTGGCATCTATGTGTTGATAATTCTGGAAACTGCCACAGCTGATCTGAAGTGCCCAGCCATTGTTCGGTCAGGCCCACCCTGGGGCTAAATCCTCTGCCTTGTGGAGAGCTGGGCTATCTTGATAATCTTTTAAAGTTAATATTGCAAATTTAATTAATTTGCATACCAAAGCAGGGTAGTTGCCTTGAAGAAAAGTAATTGTGTAATAGTTCTATATTTGAACTAAAGTAACTTATTTTTTATTAAACATTTTTTTACTTGACAGCATGACAAATAAATGGGTTATTTATGTTTGGGTGTTTGGCACAACAAAAGATAAAAGTAGAGAAATATTAGGAAGGATTATCCAACAAGTAAGAGAAGCAGGGATGACTTTGTGAAGGAAATGGCACCTAAAACCACATTACAGACCTTGACTAAGACTTGATTGGGAGAGCAGTACATTAGCAAGAAAAAAATAGCAGATGTAAATAAATTATCAAGAGGATAGAGGATGAAAATTTTCTCCAAATCATACTATTACTTAAAAAATACAAAAAATAGAAATTCTGTGCAAAGGCACTCTATAGCTAAAAATATATTTTAAGAAAGCAAGAAGCTAAAAAAGACCTCTGTTTCTTTTTACAGAAGTTTCACAGAATTGATAAATAATTGCCATCACTGACTTCAGTGAAATAACTGTAATGTAAAAGTTTTCATATAAGTATGCATTTGTGTAAAGCCAAGCATGAACATCTTTCTAAAGGACTGCTGCTGTGAATATTTATAAGGTTCTGATCACATAGTGTAGTGAAATCTCTATTTATTCAGTAGTAAACTAAAGCAAAACATTCACAGAAACCAAAGCAAGGCATTCACAATAATATAACATAACAACTTGCTACTAAAGTGGCCACATGGTTTTAAACAAAAGATGTCATTCAGTAAGTCCTTAACTCAATCATCCTTAAGGGATACAAAGTACAAGGGTCTCACGCTCCTAGGTCATATTGTCTTGATCTCTTCAATCATAAAATCTTCTTTCTTCTTGATTGGAGACTAGCTTCCAGTAATCCTTAACTCAATCATCCTTAAGGGGGTAAAAAGTACAATAACAAAGTAGTATAACCCCTACATTATAGTAAATCATTATCTTGTCAGCCAGAACTCAGTGCTCCAGGAGAGGTCACTGACTCCCAAACTCCATGGTTCCTCTTCCATGATCTCAGCTCTTGCCCAAATTCACCCAACTGTCACCTGGATTCACAGGTAGGCAGCTCTCAGATCCTGGTTCAGTTCATGGTCTAGTTCCTCATCCAGTTCCTATTCCATATTGAAGTTCATGGTGACCAAACCACCTCAAACCCTTGGAAATTTCTATTTCTGGGAAGATAAAGCTTAACAGTCACAACAACATTCATACACATTGTCAGCACCATCATCAATTCACTTTCTGCCTATGAAATCAATGTAGACACACAAACAGGTCTGAAAAATCTACACAAATCATCAGCAAAGTCCCAGGACCTCTAAAAACATCAGTAAAACCCTCCTCCAGGACTTCTGTAAATAGACAGCAAGAGAGTCTTCTTTCAGGGCTTCTGAACCAGCAGTAAGGTCCCAGGACTTTTGTAATAGCAGCAACATCCTCTATCAGCAGACAGGTCTTAGAAAATAACATCAACACAGGCAGACAAAGTGCCAACTCCACAGTCATGCTTTTTCTAGCTCTGCTCAGTTCCAGCTGTGCTCAAGTTTTATATGTTATCAACTCCTCCCTGTTCCACCCACCTCTTACATCCTTCCTATTCTGGTCTTTGGCAAGTCCCTCCCACAATGGGCTTCACAGGTTCTGTTTCTAACAAAGACTTGATGGTATCACAGGAAAGGTTCAAAGAAACTTGAACTGAAAAAAGGTGCTAAATACCCGAATAACTGATACAAGAAGGTATATACTCCTTTGCTTGCCATTACAATTTGACATGTCCAGTAATAAGGGAGTTATACTATATAATTAAACTCTTTTTAAAGTCACACACAATGGGTTTCCTATTCTATATTATATAATATGTCACATGTTTCTTTAAATTCTCCATATCAGTTAACTTTTACAGTACAAATTAACATTATTTGTAGTCAATGAAATCTTGTTTCAGTTATAGTGTATTAAAGAGATAGAATATGGCATTGGCCTAATATATCACATAATTCAAATAAATGTGAAAACTGCTTCATATCTGATGTCCTATTTCCAATATTACTGATTATGAATTGTGGAATTTAACTGTTACTCTCCTATGCATCATATCTTTCCTTTTCCTTAATAATTTATCATGTAGCTAGTATAGAAGTACAAAAGTATTATGACTCTTAAAATTATACAGACATATAAAATTATAAATTTCAACCTAGAAGAGATATTTTATCTCATATTATTCTACTCTCATTTTTTGAGGAATAAGCTGAGACTAAGAAGAAATTGAACACACTAAGGACATATAGGTAACCAATAGAAGGCCTAGGATTTGTAGGTAGTTCCTCTGCTTCCAAATCCGTAACTCTGATAATAGCACCATAATTGTCCCCACTATATTACATGAGAACTAGACCTTCAAATTGCTTTCCTATTATGTTTAGATTTCACATATGAAATATTAATTTAATATTTATCATAAGGAGAAATTTTTTTGCTCTTTTGGAGGGGGGAGGTAAGGCAATTGGGATTAAGTGACTTGCCCAAGGTCACACTGCTAGTTTTGTTTTAAATGTCTGAGGCTGGATTTGAACTCAGGTCCTCCTGACTCCACTGTGCCACCTAGCTGCCCCAAGACAAATAATATTCTAACAGGAATCAGGTATGTCAAATCATTAATGACCTTCTTTGGTTTTCTCTATATTTTTTTTTTTTGCAAGAAAGAGATGGTTTTAAGAAATATAGAATTTAACTATTGTGCTTTAAGAAATGATGAGCAGGTGAAATTCAGAAAAAACATGGAAAGACTTATATGAATGGATGCTGAATGAGGTGAACAGAACCCAGAGAACATTGTATACAGCAACAGTCACATTGTGTGATGACTAACTTTGATAGATTTGGCTTTGCTCAGCAATGCAAGTTTCTAGGACAATTCCAAAATGCACATGGTGGGAAATGCTATATATATATATCAGAGAAAGAATTGCAGAGTCTGAAAGTAGAATGCAGAACAAAGCATACTAATTGCTCCCTCTCTCTGCTTCTCTGTATCACTCTGTATCTGTCTCTCTTTGTATCTTTTTACTCATCATTTATCCATTGGTTCTAATTCTTCTTTACAACATGACTATTGTGAAAATATGTTTAATATGAATGTATATGTAAAGCATATATCAGATTCCATGTTTTCTTGGGGAGGGAAAAAGGGAGAAGGGCAGAGAAAATTTAATTCTGAAAATTTTGTGGAACTGAATGTTGAAAACTAAAAATAAATAAATTAATTTTAACAAGAGAGATACTGTATTCAGTGGAACTAAGATGGCAGAGAGAAGCCAGAAAATTTCCTGAGCTCTACCTAAGTTTTTCCATTCACTCAGAAGCAACATTAAATTAAGTCACTAAATAGCTTTTGTAGTGATAAAACATACAAAAAGACAGTTAAACAATTTTCTAGTTTAAGATAACTTTGACTGACTTCCGGAAAGGCCTTGGATAAAAGGGGAGCACAGCCCAGCAAAGAAAATGGTCAGGCAAGCCAGTGGGAAGCTTTTGGCTATGGAGTAGATGAGCAACTGAAGCTTCTCATTCCTCCTGGCTCAGCAGGCCAGTGGCACAGCAGACAAGCTATGAAGCTTCCAGCACCAGAACAGAAGGCAAGTTGCTAGCCCCAGAAGTTAGCCACCAACAGGTGTGACTAAATGAAGCTATCTAAGCACAGTGAGCAAGCAACCAATACCTGAGGCCCCAGCACAGAAATCCAGTGACCAGGCCACTAGTCAGCAGTAGAAGAAGCTTAGGACAGTCACCCCAGTACCTTAGGAGGAGAGCTCAACATTATAAGCCATGAAATGGGCAAAAATGAGCAAGACACAAAAAGAACCTTGACTGTAGAAAACTGTTATGGTGACAAAGAGGATGAAAACTCAAGCTCAGAAAAGAACAACATTGTCAAAGTATACCTACGTGCAAAACCACAAAGGGGAATATCAATTGGTGTCAAGTTCAAAAAGTTTTTGTTTTTTTTTAGAAGAGCTCAAAAGAGGATTTTAAAAGTCAAATAAGTGAGGTAGAAGGATAAAAATGGGAAAAGAAGTGAAAGGTATGCAAGACAAAATTAACACCTTGGGAAACAAAATACAAAAACCGAGTGAAGAAAACAATTCCTTAAAAACATACATTTGGCCAAATGGAAAAAAAATATCCACTGAAAAAAACAACTCTTTAAAAAGTAGGATTGGCTAAATAGAAAAGTAGGAAAAAAGATAACAGAAGAAAAACAATTCCATAAAAGTCAGTATTGGGCAAATGGAAGCTACTGACTTTATGAGACTTCAAGAATCCATCAAACAAAACCTAAAGATTGAAAAAATAGAAGAAAATATAAAATACCTCATTGGAAAAACAACTGACTCAGAAAATACGTCCAGAAGAAATAATTTAAGAATTATAGGTTTAATTGAAAGTCATGATAAAAAAAATACCCTGGACAGCATCTTTCAATAGATTATCAAGGAAAACTGCTCTTATATCCTAGAACAAGAAAGTAAACTAGTCATTGACAGTCATCACCCCTAGAAAGAGATTCTAAAATGAAAACAAGGAATATTTTAGCCAAATCCAAGAATAATCATATCAAGAAGAATATATTGGAAGCAGCCAGAAAGAAACATTTAAATATCATGGAACCACAGCCAGTTTTATACAGGATTTAGCAACTTGTACCTTAAAGGATTGGAGGGCTTGGAATATGTTGTTAAAGAAGGCAAAGGAGCCTGGATTAGAACCAAAAATCA
This sequence comes from Gymnobelideus leadbeateri, assembly GCA_011680675.1. Classification (NCBI taxonomy): domain Eukaryota; kingdom Metazoa; phylum Chordata; class Mammalia; order Diprotodontia; family Petauridae; genus Gymnobelideus; species Gymnobelideus leadbeateri. Next base: position 81,009 of record WOXC01012131.1, on the reverse strand, counting down.
ACTACCTAGCAAAATGGAGCATAGTCTTTGAGATGGAAAATGAAATTGTGGATTTTCTATCTTTCCTTAAGAAAAGACCAGAATTGAATAGAAATTTTGATTTTCAAATATAAGCCTCAGGTAAAGCAAAGAAAGATAAACAGGAAAGGGGGGAAAAGCATGCTATTCAATAAGGTTAAACTGTTTGTATCCCTACATGGGAAGATGATACTTGTAACTGTCAAGAACTATATCTTTATTATGGCCATTAGAAGGGATATACATAAAAAGAGAGTGTGGGCATAATTCGACTTTAATGTGATAATACAAAAAATAAGTTGTAAAGGAAGGGTTTGTACTGGGATAAGAGAAATGGGGGAGTTAGGATAAGGTAAATTACATAACATTAAGAGACACAAAAGCTCTATTACAGTGCAGGAAAAGAAAGTAGTGGGTGTTTATTGTTTCAACTTTATTTTCAACTAATTTGCCTCAAAGAGGGAATAATTTTCATATTCAATTGGGTATAGAAATTTATCTTACCCTACAGAGAAGTAGGAGAAGAAACGGAAAGAAAAGGATGGGGGTCATAGTCATAGCACAGAAGAAGGGAAAGAAAAGGTAGGAGAAAGGGGAAACAAAAGTGGGGTGCTGATAGAAGGGATGGCAGATTTAGGGAAGCAGTAGTGATAAGCAAAACACTGGTGAGGATGGAAATGGATGAAGAGAGAGAGAAAAATATGAAAGGGGGTAGGAGGGATAGGATGGAGAGAAAGACACATTAATCAAATTTATGAGCATGAATAGGATAAAGTCTCCCATAAAACTGAAAAACACAGAAGAGTGGATTAAAATCCAAAATCCTACAATATGCTGCTCACAAGAAACACTTTTGAAGCAGAGAGATACATACAGAGTAAAGGTAAAACAAACAAACAAACAAACAGAACAACAACAACAACAACAACAACAACAAACCTGGAGCAGAATATATTATGGTTCAGTTAAAGTAAAAAAAAAACAAAAAAAACCCAAAACAAATACAGGCATAGCAATCCTGATGTCAGAAAAAGAAACAGCAAAAATAAATCTAATAATAGACAAGGAAGGAAACTATCCTGCCAAAAGCTATCATAGCCATTGAGGAAATAGCAATACCAAATATATATTTGCCAGGTGGTATAACACCCAAATTCTTAGAGGAGCAACTAAGTGAGTTGCATGAAGAAATTGACAGCAAAACAATATTAGTGGGGGACCTCAACCTTCCCCTTTAAGAACTAAATAAATCTAACCACAAAATTAGTAAGAAGTTAAGGAGTTCAATAGAATTTTAGAAAAGTTAGATATGATAGAAATTTGGAGAAAATTGGATGGGGATAGAAAGGACTATACATTTTTTTTTCTCAGTGGTATATTGTACCTACACCAAAAAAAATGACCATGCATTATGGTATAAAAAACTCATGATTGAATGAAGAAATCCAGAAATATTAAATGCATCTTTTTGAGATCATGAAGTAATAAAAATTTCATGTAATAAAGGGCCATGGAAAAATAGACTAAAGTTAATTGGAAACTAATAATCTAAACCTAAAGAATGAGTGGGACAAACAACAAATCATAGAAAGAATCAGTAACAGCATACAAGAGAATGACAATAATGAGACATCACACTAAAACTTAAAGGATGCAGACAAAGCAGTTCTTGGGGAAATTAAATATCTCAAATTCCTTACACAAATAAAGTAAAGGAAAAGATCAATGAATTGGGCATGTGACTAAAAAAGATAGAAACAGAATAAATAAAAATATCCCCATTAAACATAAAATTAGAAATACTGAAAGTCAAGGGAGAAATTAAGAAATTTGGAATTAAAAATGAATTAATAAATAAAACTAAGCTCTGTTTATGAAAAAAAAAAACCCGTAATAGACAATCATTTGATGAAGTAGGTAAAAAAAGAAAACCAATTTACCAGTATCAAAAATGAAAATGGTGAATTCAGCACCAATGAAGAGGAAATAAAAAATAATAATACTTAGGGGCTATTCTGCCCTACTGCATGCCAATTAATCTGACAATTTAAGTGAAAAGCATGAATATTTGAAAATCTATAAATGGCTAAGATTAATGGAAGACCAAATAAAATACTTAAACATTCCCATTTCAGAGAAAGACATTGAAAAAAGTCATCAATGAACTCTCCAATAAAAATTCTCTGGGATCAGACAGATTTATGAGTGAATTCTGCCAAAGAACAGTGAATTATAATATTATATAAATTGTTTGGAAAAGCAGTCACAGGAATCTGACCAAATTTTTGTAAATACTAATTTGGTGGTGATACCCAAACTAGGAAAATTCAAAATAGAGAAAGAAAATTGAAGACAAATTTCCCTGATGAATATAGATGCAAAAAACTTTAAATAAAATATGAGCAAAGAGATTACAATAACTTATCATGAGGATAATACACTTTGAACAGTGGGATTTGTACAAGGAATAATGTGTTGGTTTAATATTAGGTAAATGATCAGCAAAATTCACCATGTTGAAAAAAATTTAAAAAAAAATCATGTGATTATCTAAGTAGATGCAGGAAAAAAAAAAACTTTTGACAAAATACAGTAGCCATTCCTGTTAAAAACACGAGAGAGCATAGGAATAAATGGAGTTTTTCTTAAAATAATGAGTAGCACCAATACAAAATGAAAACATTATAGGTAATTAAGATAAGGCAGAAGCTCTTCCAATAAGATAAGGGATACATCAAGGCTGTCCATTATCACCACACATTCAATATTGTATTAGAAAGTTTCACTTTAGTAATAACAGAACAAAGTAAAAAGAAAAAATAATAAGGGAACAAAACAAACTAGAAAGAATTAAAATAAGCACAGAGGAATCAAAGCTCTCACTATTTTCAGGTGGCAAACTTAGAGAATCCTAGGGAATCAACTAAAAAAGTACTTGAAGTAATTAAAACATAAATTCACAAGAGGACAAAGTTGTCATTGTATCCACATCCAAAACCTCAAAATGGAATATGAACTGGTCTCGGGGCAAAAAAGCCTTCTTAGAAGAGTTCAAGAAGGATTTTAAAAGTCAAATAAAAGATATATTTGGAAAAGAATTGATAGGCATGCAAGATAAAATTAACAGCTTGGAAAAGGAAGGACAAGAATTGACCATGGGGGGAGGGGAATCTACATATGGGAGAAAAAATCACAGTGAAGAAAACAGCCCTTCAAAAAGCAAAATTGACAAAGTTGAAAAGGAGACATAAAAAATCAGTGTAGAGAACACCTTAAAAAGCAGAATTGGTCAAATGGGATAAGAGGCACAAAAGACAACTAAGAAAACAATTCCTTCAAAATTAGAATTGGGCAAGTGGAAGGTAATGACTCTATGAGACAACAAGAATCAGTCAAACAAAATCAAAAGAATGAAAAAATAGAAGTAAATATAAACTATCCTTTTTTTAAACAAATGCTTTATTAACTTCTGTTTTACATCATTCATTTCCACCATATTTTGAGTTACCATCATTTTCCCCCCATTATTCCCCTACCCAACCTCCCAGAATAGTAGTCCTGCAAGATATCACTTCCTCCACTCTGCTCTCTCCCATACCTTCTCCCATACCCCCATCGACTTTTCCGTTAGAGGAAGGTGAATCTTTGTGTCCCACTGCCTGCACATCTTATCTCCCAATTACAAGCAAAATAGTATTAATAATAGTATTTATATATATTTGAAACATTTAATGTTACAAATTCGAATTTCAGATCCATTTCCTTCCTCCCTTGTCACACATTCCCTCTTGGGAGATAAGTAATTCAGTACATGTTGTACATGTCTGGCTATGCAAAACATTATCATAGTAGATATATTGTAGAAGGCTGCTTATAATTCCCTCCCACTTATCCCACCCCCCACCTGGTCCATTCCCTACATGATCCTGTCCCTCTTCTATAGTGGGTAGTTCCAACCTCCCCTCCCCCCAAGGATGCCCTCCCATCCATCATCCCTCCTTCCATCCCTCCTCCCATCCCAAACTCCCATGCAGTTTGAGATATCCCATTTAGTATGTATGTCATTTTCTCCCTGAACCAAATTCAATGTGAATGTGGTTTTGCCTTTTTAGCCTTCCTTATTCTCCCCCTTTTTTGCAGCCACTTCCCCTTGCTTCTTCTGCATGGGATAGTTTACACTACCCTGTCTCTCCCCATCTCCTCTTGCCACTTTCCTCTCTCACCTCATAATTTCATCCCTTGAGTATTCTCCCTTCCCAACAAATCCAACCTATGCCCTCTATCCATATATAACTGTAACCATATACACACACATTCACATATGTATTCATATGACCACACCCCTTTCTTCCATTATTTTCATAGTGAGAAAGATATCATCAGTCACAGTTATTGCTTTTCCATATAGGAATGTAAATAGTTCAACTTTGATAAGTTCCTTTTGATTTCTTTTCCCTGATTACCTTCTCAGGCATCTCTTCCTTCTTGTGTCTGGATGTCAAATTTTCTATTCAATTCTGGTTTTTTCCTCAAGAATGCTTGAAAATCCTCTATTCCACTGAATGACCATATTTTCCCCTGTTTTAGATCCAGAGGGCAAAATAGAGGTTGAAGGAATCCACAGATCACCTCCTGAAAAAGATCCCAAAAAGAAAACTCCCAGGAATATTATAGCCAGGTTCCAGAATCCCCAGATCAGGGAGAAACTACTACAAGCAGCCAGGAAGAAACAATTTCAATATTGTGGAAACACAATCAGAATAGCCCAGGACCTGGCAGCTTCTACACTGAGGGATCGAAGGGCATGGAATATGATATTCCAGAGGGCAAAAGAGCTGGGAATGAACCCAAGGGTCACCTACCCAGCAAAACTGAGTATTTTGTTTCAGGGGAAAACATGCCATTTCTTAAGTTAAGGGAGCTTGGATTACAACTAAGGATCAAATATCCAGCAAAATTGAGGATAAATTTCCAGGGGAGTAGATGGAAATTCAATGAAATAGTGACAATTATTAAGCAACAGCAATCATAAAAATTAGTTGGTACTGGCTAAGAAATAGAGGGGTTGATCAGTTGAATATGTGAAGTACTGAAGACATAGTAGTCAATGACTAAAACAAACTACTGTTTGATTAACTTACAGACTCCAAGTTCTAAGCTAAAACCCACTATTTAAAAAAAATTGCTGTGGTAATTCGAAAATAGTGTGCCAGAGACTAGGTGTAGACCAACATTTTATAACATATACCAAGATAAAATCAAAATGGATACATGACTTAGATATAAAGGTGTTATAGGAATGTAAATTTTTAAGATCTTCCTTGCCCCCCTGCCCCCACTTTGAAAATCCAGATGTTGATGCTTCCCTCTCTTGTAACTGATTAGCTATGGTTGTATGTAATGGTTGTACAGTTTGGACGCCTCTCTGCTTGAAATGTTTCAGTCTGTATACTCTGAAGTTTGGGGTGCTGAACTTTTCCCCCTGAACTAGGTAAATTATATGTTTGATTGAGTAAAGCAAGATTGTTAACCCATTTTAGTTGCTTTCTTTTAGAAAAGCAGATCTAAGAACCTGTGTTAGCAGCCACCCTGGGGATGCTGGGGTGCTTGCTGCAACAAATGGCGTCAGGAACAGGATCTGCAGAGTAAAAGGAAAGTATGGGGGCTGCGATAATTGCTTGTTTCCCAGTTGTGGTTGCTGTGATTCTGTGGAGCCATGGAACAGGAGAGAACAAAGGCCTGCATGCTGACTTCACTGAGCTGAAAGCAGGAATAGTGAACTGCCTGCATCAGGACTGGGGCAGAAACAAGGAGCAGCTGCCTCCTGGGGGAGGAGAAGGAATCCAGGAGTTCGGAATTCAGCCACAGGACAAGATAAGGACTGTGTGGCAAAGCAGGGGGTACTGCATGTGTTTCCTTGTTGCATCCCACAGTTTGGGACCCAGGGGGAGGACGGACTTGTGTCTGTGGTGGATGGGGTGAAATGCTATGGACCCCCAAGGACCCCACCCTCTTGCTAAACCTGCAAAGGCAGTGTGAGGGGAAGGATACCTCCCCTCCTTTGGATTGAAGAGATGCACCTGAATGAACTTTATGTTCCTTTAAGTCCTGGGGGCCACTTTGGCAATGGCTTGTTACCTCTTGTATCTTGCTAATTCAAATGTAAATTGCCTATGCTATGGGCATGAAAGATCTTGGGACCAAATGTTATAGGAATGTGAATTTTTAAGATCATCCTTGCCCCTAAGTTAAGTGCACCTGGACCCTATGGTGGGAGGCTTGTATTTCAGGAACACCCACACCTTGGTGGTTTGTGATTGGGTGGTGTGTCAAAAGGATTGTTACATTCTCTGACCCAGGAGAAAGCTATATAATCCCTGATGTGAGACTTTGTTTTGGGGTTTACTTTGATAAGTGTTGTATGATTTGACCAGATGAGACTTTGGGCAGTGGCTGAGAGCCCCCCAGCTTTGAAAACACAGATGCTGATGCTTCCCTGTATGGTAAATGTGATTAGGTATGGATAAAATGATTGGACAGTTTGGAAGCCTGTCTGCTTGAAATGTTTTGGTCTGTATACTCTGAAGTTTGGGGTGCTGACCTTTTGCCCCTGAACTAGGTTAATTATATGTTTGATTGATTAAAGCAAGATTGTTAAACCATTTTGAGTTGCTTTCCTTTAGAAAAGTAGATCTAAGAACATGTGTTGGCAGCCACCCTGGGGATGCTGGGGTGCTTGCTCCAACAAAATGCTAATACTATAAACAAATTAGGAGAGCAAGAAATAGCTGACCTATCAGATTTATGGAGAATGGAAGTATTTATGATTAAAAAAGGGATAGAAAACATTATGAAATTCAAAAGGGATTATTTAGATTATATTAAATTAAAAAGGGTTTGCAAAAACAAAGTCAATGCAGGCAAGATTAGAAGGGAAGAAAACATCTGGGAAATAATTTTTATAGCCAGTGTCTCTGATGAAGTCCTCATTTCTAAAATATATCAAGAACTGTGTGTAATGGCAAGAAAAATTGTACTTAGCTCCTTGTTTAAACACTGAGCACCTTGTTTCAGCTCTTCAAGTGCCTTTGAACTTCACCTGTGATTACATCAAGTGTTTGTTAGAAACAGAACTTGTGATCCCACAGTGGGAGGAACTTGCCAAAGACTAGAACAGGAAGGATGTAAGAGGAGGGTAGAACAGGAAGGAGCTGATGATATAAAAGTTCGAGCAATGCTGGGACTGTGCTGAACTGGTAGGAAAGATGGCTGTGGTGCTGGTACTCTGTCTGTTCTGTCTATCCTTATGTTACTTTGTCAGACCTGTCTGATGATAGAGGTTGTTGCTGTTGTTACAGAAGTCCTGGGATTTTAGTATTGGTTCAGAAGCCTTAAAAGAGGACTTCCCTGTTGTCTGTTTACAGAAATGCCTGAAGGAGGGTTTTACTGATGTTTTCAGAGGTCCTGGGACTTTACTGATGATTTGCATTAATTTTTCAGATAGAATCTCTGTCTATTGGTCTGTACTGATTTCACAGGCAGAAATTGAATGGATGATGGTGCTGCCAGTGTGTGTGAATATTGTTGTAACTCTGCTAAGCTTAATGTGTGGAGCTGGCCTGAGAAATTCCAGCCTGTGAATCCACATGGCACTTGGGAAAATTCAGGCAAGAGCTGGGAGCATAGAAGAGGAATCATGGAGTTTGGAAGTCAGTCTTGAGTCAAGATGAAAGGACTTTTATTTGGGTACTTAGTGCTGATCACAAGATTATGATTTATTGTGACCTTGGGGTAGGAGACCTTTGTACTTTGTACTGATGATTGCTCCTTAAGGATGATTGGTTAAGGATGATTGGAAGCCAATTTCCAATCGAGATGAAAGAAGACTTTATATAGGTACTTTACATTGATTGACTCAGATTGTGACTTACCAAATAATATTTTTTGTTTAAGAATATGTGGCTATTATAGTAATAAGTTGTTATGTTATATTGCTGTGAATGCTGTACTTTGGTTTCTGTGAATGTTTTGCTTTAGTTTATTACTGAACAAATAGAGAGTTCACTATATTATGTGATCAGAAACTACAGTTATTTAAAACTACAGTTCTCTGGAGAGCAGCTTATGCTTAACTCAGTCAAATTTGTAAGAATACAAGTCATTCCACAGTTAATAAATGGTCAAGGTTGGGGCGGAGCCAAGATGGCGGAAAGGAAGCAGTAACCTTGCTGAGCTCCTCGGTCACTAAGTCTCAAAGGGTGAATCTGAGTGGATTCCGGAGTGACAGAGCCCACTGGAAGACAGAGAGCGGCAGAATCCAGCCCAGGAGGTTGCCCAGTGTGTTCACACAGGTTGAGAGCAGAGTGCGTGGGGTCTGCACAGCTCAGACCTAAGAGCAGACAAGCAGACTACACCAGAGAGAGAAAAAGCCCCAGCCTGCAGAATTACCAAGGACTAATCACAGTTATCTCGAAGATAGGAAGGATCATTGGAGCCAGGTAGGAGAGTCGGGCCCCCAATGGAGAGAGTGGCTTCTCCAGCTGCATTGGGCCCCCATCCTGGAAGTTTAGAAACTACCTGCCTGTATAATACAGGGCCTGAAATGGCAAAGTAAATTCTAGCTGCTCTGATCCTCCCATCCCTCCTTCATGAAGCAGAAAACCCAAAGATAAGTCTCCCACCCAGACTGAAATCCCAAGTTAATGGAAATAGCCTCAGGCTTGAGAATCTCCCAGAAGGGGTGTAAATGAGACAGCCAGGAATCTGAAGAGAAGAGAGGGAGGGGTCCCAACAAGCCCCACCTCACCTCACCAACAAAAGCCTACTTATAGCCCAGGGGTATAGAGGCAGAAATCTGAAGTGGTCAGACTCATCAACACCTACACATCAACATTCCTCACTGACTTCCATGACTTAGCCATAAACTAGCCACCCAGAGGTATTCAAAGTCAAGGATCAGGCCCCAAACTCATAGCCTGAGAAACTAAGAAACAGGAAGTCACAATGGGAAGGAAGGAAGCTGAAAAGGAGAAGGGGAAGGCAAGAAAGTCTATTCAAGCATACTATGCAGGGCAAGAACAACAAAACACACAGGACAATATAGACTCTCTACCCACACCAGAGACCACAGAAGGAAACATGATCTGGTCTCAAGCCCAAATAGCATTCCTGGAGGAGCTTAAGAAAAATTTTAAAGACCAAATCAGGGAGGCAGTGACCAACTTGGAAAAAGAAAATATCTCCCTAAAAAAGGAACTTCAAAAACTAACTGAAGACCATAATTCGCTAAAAATTAGATACAATCAAACTGAAACTCAGAACTCTATGATGCAGCAGGAGTCAATCAAAAAAAAACAAGACGACTGAAAAATTGGAAGAAAATGTAAAATATCTCACTGGAAAAATAATTGACCTAGAGAACAGATTCGGGAGAGACAAGCTAAGAATTATTTTTCTTCCAGAAAGCCACGATGAAAAAAGGAGCCTAGACAACATCCTCCAAGAGATTGTCAAAGACAACTGTCCTGAGGTCCTGGAATCAGAAGATAAAACAGCTATCGATAGAATTCACTGGACTCCTCCTGAAAGAAATCCCAAACTGAAAACTCCAAGAAATATAGTAACCAAATTCCAGAATTACAAGATTAAAGAAAAAATTCTACAAGCAGCCAAAAAGAAACAATTCAAATTTCAAGGAACTACAGTTAGGATCACACAGGACCTAGGAGCTTCTACATTAAAAGAGCAGAGGGACTGGAATTTGATATTTCACAGGGCAAGAGAGCTAGGACTACAACCAAGGATTAACTACCCAGCAAAACTGAGCATAATCTTTCAGGCAAGGAGGTGGATGTTTAATGAAGTAAGGGACTTCCAGAATTTCTTAATGAAAAAGCCAGAGCTCAATGGAAAATTTGATCTCCAATTACAAGACTCCAGAAGGACATAAAAAGGTAAACAAGGGTAACATAGACTCACAAATGCAGAAGTGCACACACCCACTCCCACAAACACATGCTCATTACTTGGGATGCAACAAGAGCAAAAGATTCACATCCCTATATGTGGAGCTGATAACTGTCAATATTTGAAATCTTTATGATTATCATGACCTTCAAAAGGGTTATACTTAGAGGGTGTGGGTATGAATTCACTAACATGGAGTCTAAAAAAAAAGACTATTAAGGGGATCAAAGGTACTGTAATGGGAAAAAAGGAAAGGATGAGCTAGGAATAGGTAAAATATGCCATCTGAAGAGGCATCAAAACACACTGTAGAAGAAGGGAAAGAAAGAGGGAGAAGAACATCATTTAAACAGTATTCTCACTGGTTCTGGTTCAAAGAAGGATCAAATTAATCAGTGAAGTTTAAGATTCTAACATGAATAGACACAGAGGAAAAGGAGGGAGGGAGAGGAGCACTGTTTGAAATTTACCCTCATTGGTTTGGAATCAAATGGGGAGTAATTTACTCTGATAAGTATAAAAATTTATTGTGTCCTATAGATAGTGGGAGGGTAAGGGGGGTGAAAAGGAGGAGACTAAAGGGAGGGATTAGAAGGGAGGGAAGTAGTAGTAAGGGGAGAGGGTAGGTTAAGAAGGGGGGTCACTGGGTGGGAACACTGAGGGAGGGGGTGGTCAAAAGGAAAAACTTCAAGGAGGGGAAGGGAGAAGGAAGAAACAAAAACATAAACAGGGGAGGGAATAGGATGGAGGGGAAGAGACAGATAGTCATCATTACTGTGAATGTGAATGGGATGAACTCTCCCATAAAACAGAGACAGATAACAGAATGGTTTAAAAACCATAATGCTACAATATGCTGTCTACAAGACTCACATTTGAAACAAAGGGATATACACAGGGTAAAGATAAAAGGTTGGAGTAAAATTTATTATGCCTCAGCTAAAGTAAAAAAAAAAAAGCAGGGGTAGCAATACTTATCTCAGATAAAGCAAAAGCAGAAAATAGACCTAATTGAAAGAGATAAGGAAGGAGACTATATCCTACTAAAAGGCACCACTGAGAATGAAGCAATATCTCTACTTAATATATATGCACCAAGTGGTATAGCATCCAAATTCCTAGAGGAGAAGTTAAAGGAATTAGAGGAAGAAATAGATAGCAAAACTATACTAGTGGGGGAACTTAATCTCCCCCTCTCTGAAGTTGATAAATCTGACCTCAAAATAAACAAGAACGATGTTAAGGAGGTGAATAGAATCTTAGAGAGACAAGATATGATGGATCTCTGGAGAAAACTGAATGGGGACAAAAAGGAATTTACTTTCTTTTCAGCAGTACATGGTACATACTCAAAAATAGACTATGTATTAGGGCATAAAAACCTCACAATACAGTGCAGAAAGGCAGAAATCTTAAGTGCATCATTCTCAGATCATGATGCAATAAAAATTATATGCAATAAAGGGCCAGGGAAAGATAGACTAAAAACTAATTGGAAATTAAACAATTTAATCCTAAAAAATTGGTGGGTCAAACAAGAAATTACAGAAACAATCAATAATTTTATTCAAGAGAATGATAATCATGAGACAACATACCAAAATTTGTGGGATGCACTAAAGACAGTTCTCAGGGGAAGTTTTCTATCCCTGAGTGCATACTTAATTAAAGCAGAGAGAAGGGAGGTCAATGAATTGGACATGCAATTGAAAAAGTTAGAAAAAGAACAAATTGAAAATCCCCAATTTAGTACTAAATTAGAAATATTGAAAACCAAGGGAGGGATTAATAAAATTGAAGTTAAGAAAACTATTGAATTAATAAAAAAAACTAAGAGCTGGTCCTATGAAAAAATCAACAAAATTGATAGACCCTTAGTCAATATGATAAAAAAAAGAAAGAAGAAAACCAAATTATGAGTATCAAAAATAAAAAGGGGGAATCTACCTCTAATGAAGAGGAAATCAAAATAATAATGAGGAATTATTTTTCCCAATTGTATGCACATAAATATGACAATCTTAGTGAAATGGATGAATATTTACAAAATCACAAATTGCCCAGATTAACTGAAGAGGAAGTGAATTACCTAAATAACCCCATCTCAGAAAAAGAAATCAAACAAACCATCAATGAACTCCCTAGGAAAAAATCTCCAGGGCCAGATGGGTTCACTAGTGAATTCTATCAAACATTTAAAGAACAATTGATTCCAATACTCTACAGACTATTTGGGAAAATTAGTGAAGAAGGAGTCCTACCAAACTCTTTCTATGACACAAATATGGTACTGATTCCTAAATCACGAAGAGATAAAACAGAGAAAGAAAATTATAGACCAATCTCCCTCATGAATTTAGACACAAAAATTGTAAATAAAATATTAGCCAAAAGACTCCAACAACTTATCACAAAAATAATACACCCTGATCAGGTAGGATTCATTCCAGGAATGCAAGGATGGTTTAATATTAGGGAAACCATAAGTATAATTGAGCATATCAACAATAAAACTAGCAGAAACCACATGATCATCTCAATAGATGCAGAAAAGGCTTTTGACAAAGTACAACATATATTCCTATTAAAAACACTAGAAAGTATAGGCATAAATGGAGCCTTCCTTAAAATAGTTGCTAGCATCTATTTAAAACCATCAGCAAGTATTATATGCAATGGGGATAAACTAGAAGCCTTTCCAATAAGATCAGGAGTGAAACAAGGGTGTCCACTATCACCCCTCTTATTCAATCTGGTACTAGAAACACTAGCAGTAGCAATTAGAGAAGAAAAAGAAATCAAAGGAATCAAATTAGGCAAAGAAGTGACCAAGCTGTCACTCTTTGCAGATGATATGATGATATACTTAGAGAATCCTAGAGAATCAAGTAAAAAACTACTTGAGACAATAAATAAATTTGGCAAAGTTGCAGGATATAAAATAAACCCACATAAATCCTCAGCATTCCTGTACATCTCTAATGAAACTCAACAGCAAGAGATAGAAAGAGAAATCCCATTTAAAGTCACTGTAGATATTATAAAATATTTGGGAATCTATTTGCCAAAACAAACCCAGAATCTATATGATCACAACTACAAAACACTTCTCACACAAATAAAAACAGATGTAAATAGTTGGAAAAATATCAATTGCTCATGGCTGGGTCGAGCTAATATAATAAAAATGACAATTTTACCCAAACTAAACTATATATTTAGTGCCATAACAATCAATTTACTAAAAAAAACTACTTTGTAGAGTTAGACAAAATAATAACAAAATTTATTTGGAAAAACAAATGGTATAGAATATCAAGGGAATTAATGAAAAGAAATGCTAGGGAAGGTGGACTAGCTATGCCAGATCTTAATTTGTATTATACAGCAGCAGTCATCAAAACTGCTTGGTACTGGCAGAGGTGTAGAGTAGTGCATCAATGGAATCGATTAGGCACAGGAGACCCAGCAGTTAATGAATATAGTAATCTATTGTTCCATAAACCCAAAGACCCCAGTTTTTGGGATAAGAATGCACTATTTGACAAAAACTGCTGGGAAAACTGGAATACAGTATGGCAGAAAGTGGGCTTAGATCACTATCTAACACCATATACCAAAATCAAGTCTAAATGGGTGCATGATCTAGGTGTAAAGGATGATACGGTAAGTAATTTGGGAAAGCAAGGAATAGTTTACCTGACAGATCTGTGGAGAGGGGAAGATTTTAGGACCAAACAAGAATTAGAGAGCATTATAAAATGCAAAATGGATAATTTTGATTACATTAAATTGAAAAGCTTCTGCACAAACAAAGCCAATGTAACCAAGATCAAGAGGGAGGTGGGAAATTGGGAAAGAATTTTTACAACTTGTGTCTCTGATAAAGGACTCATTTCTAAAATTTATAGAGAATTGAGCCAAATCTATATGAATACAAGTCATTCCCCAATTGAGAAATGGTCAAAGGATATGAATAGGAAGTTTTCAGAGAAAGAAATTAAAGATATCTATAAGCATATGAAGAAATGCTCTAAATCACTATTAATTAGAGAAATGCAAATCAAAACAACTCTGAGATACCACATCTCTCCAGTCAGATTGGCTAAGATGACAAAACAAGAAAGTGACAAATGCTGGAGAGGATGTGGACAAATTGGAACGCTAATACATTGCTGGTGGAGTTGTGAACTTATCCAACCATTCTGGAGAGCAATCTGGAATTATGCCCAAAGGATTATAAATAATTTCATACCCTTTGACCCAGCCATACCACTTCTAGGGTTATATCCCAAAGAGATCATAGAAGTGGGAGGAAGACCCATATGTACAAAAATATTTTTAGCAGCCCTTTTTGTGGTTGCAAAGAATTGGAAACTAAAGGGGTGCCCATCAATTGGGGAATGGCTAAACAAGTTGTGGTATATGAATGTAATGGAATTTTATTGTGCTATAAGAAACGAGGAGGTGACGGATTTCATAATTACCTGGAGAGACTTATACAAACTGATGCTGAGCGAGAAGAGTAGAATCAGAAGAAATTTGTATACAATCACAGACATACCATATCTGTGATGACCAGCTATGACAGACTGGACTCTTTTCAGCAATGCAGTGATATAAGTTAATCCCGAATGACTCAAGAAAGTGAGAAATGCGCCATCCAGAGATATAACTAGAAAGAACTGAGCCTGAATCCTGATGGAAGCAATGTAAATGATCTTGTTCTTTTCATTGTTTGGTTTTATTTCTTCCTTACCATCTTTCATCCCACCTAGTACAATATGCCTTTGTAATTGGAATAATGTCTAATATGAATGCATTTGCAGACCCTATACTGTACTATATGCTGTCATGATGGGAGGGGGGAGGGAAGTAAAGGAAATTTGAAAATCAAGGAACTATGGAATTGAACCTTGTTAAGTGAAACTAAACTAATTAATTAATAAAAAATTAAAAAAAATAAATGGTCAAAAATATGAACAGGCAGTTTTCAAAAGAAGAAACTAAAGCTATCTCTAGTCATATGAAAAAATTTCTAAATCACTATTAAGTAGAGAAATGCAAATTAAAACAACTCTGCCATGACAACAGAGAAAAATGATAAATGTTGGCAAAATGTGGCAAAATTGGAAGACTAATGCATTGTTGGTTGAGTTGTGAACTAATCCAACCATTCTAGTGAGCAATTTGTAACTATGCACAAAGTGTTATAAAACTGTACATATTCTTTGATCCAGTGATACCTTTTCTAGGTCAGTATTCCAAGGACAAGACTGAAAAGGAAAAAGGATCCACTTGAATAAAAATATTCTTAGTAGCTGTTTTTGTGGTGGCCAAGAATTGGAAATTGAGGGGAAGCACATCGATTGTGAAATGGTATAACACGTTGTGGGAATGTAATAGAATATTTTTTATTCCATAAGAAATTATGAGTATGCTGACTTCAGTAAAACCTGGAAAGTCTTACATGAACTGATAGTGAGTGAAGGGTGAAGAACCAGAAGAATATTGTACATAGTAAAATCACCATTGTGCAATGGTTAATTTTGATAGACTTACCTGATCTTAATTCAAGAATCTAAGACAACTTCAAGTCTCATGATGTAAAATGCTATTGACATACAGAAAAAAGAACTATGGAGGCTGAATCAAGATAGAAGCATACCATTTGCTCTCTCTGTTTATCTGTCTGTCTGTCCTTGATTTCTTCTTTCTCATGGTCTTTGCTATGAGTTTTAATTATTCTTTAGAACAAAGTATTCTTAATATTTATGTATTTGTAGATCTTATAGAAGATTGCATGCCATCTTGGGGTGGGAAGAGGGAGGATGAGGGAGAAAATTTGGAACCAAATTTTATCAAAATGAAAGTTGAAACCAAAAATAAATAAATAAATAAATATATTTGAACAAAGCTACAGGATACAAAATAAATCTGCATAAATCATCAGCATTTCAATATATTACAATCAAAGTCCAATAGCAAGAGAAAGAAAAATTCCATTTTAAATAACTGTAGACAGTATAAAATATTTGTGAATAAGACAAACCCAGGAGCTAAATGAATATAATTATAAAACATTTTACATAAATTAAGTTATATCTTAATAAATGGAAAAATATCCATTGCTCACAGGTAGGCCAAGTTAATATATTAAATGGAGAATTCTGCTTAAATTAATTTGCTTCTTCAGTACCATACCAAGCAAACAAACAAAAAACGCTATTTTATAGAGCTAGCCAAAATGACAAAATTCATCTGGAAAGACAAAAGGTAAAAAAATATCAAGGGGATTAATGAAAAACTGCAAAGGAATGTGGCCTAGCAGTATAATATTCAACACTATACTATAAAGCAGTAATCATGAACAATACCTAGTACTGGCTAAGAAATAGAATGGCAGATCAGTGGAAAAGTTAGATACTCAAGACACAATAGTCAATGACTATGGTAATCTGCTGCTCGATAAACCCAAAGACTCTAGTTTCTGCAATAAGAACTCACTATTTTACAAAATCTAATGGGAAAGCTAGAAAATAGTATGGCAAAAACTAGGTATAGATGAATATTTTTATACCTTATACCAAGATTTGATCAAAGTTGGTGCCTGCTTTAGAGAGAAAGTGTAATACCATAGGCAAATTTAGAGAGTAAGGAATAGTTTATGTGTCAGATCTATGGAGAAGGGAAGAATTTATGGTCAAGCTGGAGATAAGAGATTATTATAAAAGGAAAAAATGGGTAATTTTGATTACATTAAATTAACAAGGTTTTGCAGAAGTATAGTCAATAAAACCAATATTAGAAGGAAAGCAGCCAGCTGGGGAACAATTTTTATAGCAAGTGTCCCTGATAATAACCTCATCTATAAAAAAGGTACATAACTGAATCAAATTTATATGAACATGAGACATTTCACAATTGTTAAATGGTCAAAGGATATGAACAGGCAGGCTTCAGAGGAAGAAATAAAGCTATCTCTAGACATGTGAAAACATTCTCTAAATCACTATTGATTAGAGAAAGGCAAATTAAAGCAATTGTGAGGTATCACATTATCCTTATCCAATTGGCTAACATGACTAGATAGGAAAATGTTAATTGTTGGAGAAGATGTGGGAAAACTTGAACACTAATATATTATTGGTGGAGCTGTGAACTGATCAAACCATTCTGGTGAACAATATGGAACTATTTCCACAGTGTTATAAAACTATGCATATCCTTTGACCCAGCAATATCACTTCTAGGTCTGTATCCCAAAGACATTATAAAAAATGGAAAAGGACCCTCATGTACACAAATATTTATAGCAGCTCTTTTGTGGTGGCCAAGAATCAAAAAAAAAAAAATGGAGGGGATGCCCATCAGTTGGGAATGGCTGAACAAGTTGTGGTATGTGAAATTTGTGGAATTCTATTATAGGTTAAAAAATGATGAGCATGGGGATTTCAGAAAAAAAATCTGGAAGGACTTACATGAGCTAATGCTGAGTGAAGTGAGCAGAGCCAGGAGAATATTATACACAGTAACAGCAACTTTGTGTGATGATCAACCATAATTGTCTTGGTTCTTCTCAGTAATGCAGTGATCCAGGACAATACCAAAATATTCATGATGGAAAATGCTATCCATATTCTAAGAATGAACTGTACAGTTTAAATTCAGATCAAGCATATTATTTTCACTTTTTTTCTTTCTCATGGTTTTTCCCTTTTGTTCTGATTCGTTTTTCACAACCTGACTAATGAAAAAATACCATTAATATGATTGTACATCTAAAGCCCATAACAGATTGTTTGCTGTCTTGGCAAGGGGGAAAGGGAGGGAGAAAAGGAAGGAGAAAAAAAATTGGAACTCAGAGTCTTATAAAAATTAATGTTGAAAACTATATTTACATGTAATTTACTATTAAAGGTAATAAAAATAGTAAATTCTAGGGTATTTTTCAGAATAGAACTTTAAAGTGTCTCAGTATTCACTTAATAGTAAAATGCAATTTTTTTGAGGCCAAGAACTGTCTTTTTTTTCTTTTGGGGCAACACACTGATTTTCTAATGCTATTAAATTAAGAGGTATTTGATAAATGATTATTAAATTAAATTAGTTTTATTGCATATTTTGGGCAAAAACTGACTGATACCACTTTATAGTTCCTACCATGATTTCCTTTTCCTCTCTCTCTCCATATAAATGACTGACAACTTCCAGTCCTGAATGTCTATCTCGTCTCAGAGACACAGGAATATGACTTCAGTTTCTATGCTCATCACTGACTTTATTCTGACTTTCTGGAGGCTATAATAAAAAGGCATTGCAAGGAAGTCAAGCTACTATATATTCCGTTAAATATTAATTAAAATGTTGAAAGTAAACAAAATTCATAGAAATTTTAGAAATATTTTGAAAACCTTATCTATACTTTAGAAAGGGAAAATGCCAAGTCTTTTCTCTTACCTTCTATCCACTCTCTTTTCCTCTCAATAAAATACTGAAAAATTATATAGAGTTTCCTATGGTGTTGAATGCTATGCTTATACTTAATAACTGAATAGAGATTTCCCTTTTTCACTCCTACCCTCCAAAAAAGAAGCATCAATTGGGTCACATCCTCATATTCTCACATAATATAGAGAATTAGTTAGGAATGAACTATCTTAAAATGTCTCAGTTCATGACCCAGTTTGGCAAATGAATATTATTTGTACTAAGCTATAGACCTTAACAGAAATAAGATGTTTATTTCCTGTCAAAATTTTCACCTAGTTCTCTACTTCCCCCTGTAGTGCCTTAGTCAAGGGTACCCCAGGATGTTATTAATAGCATTTTTTTCACTTAGCCCTTTTTCCAAGTATAAAAATAAATCTATGCTTTGTAATGGCATTTGTCCCGTTAGTTATGGCTGGGTGTTTCACTAACTGAAAAGAATATTTAAGTCTGTAGTGTCTATAGTAAACTTCAAGAATGCTGGCTTGGTTCTTGATGTTTTTAACTGGACTACCATTTAAGGGTCATTGGCAATAGAACCAGGCCTGATATGGGTCTTTAATAAAAGTGCCTAAAATTTCAGAATCTTGAAAATGATCTCAAAAGTGTTTGATTGTTCTTTTGGGTTAACAAAGGCAGATAAATTTAACATTGAATATAAGTACATGTAATGGGGAACCTGGCCTATAAGGTCTGAGTTCTAGGTCTGCAAGTATTTGTTAAATCTGCTTCTGGATATGTTAATGATGCAGAATGGAAAGGCCCTGCACTTCACAGAAGGGAGAACTTTTTATTAACTGTTTCTATCCCATTTCCTGAATAGGGAAGACAGGCCTTTTGGTTGGATGTTGAGCTGAAACCAATAGTGCATAAAAAAGACTTCCAATAACAACAATAACAAAATTTTCTTGCTTTTCTACATACTGCTTATGAGGTATGAGGATTTCTCTTTGAGCTCCACCAGTCAGACTCTGAGATTTTGTTCTCATGGACAACCATTCTTAAGAGATAAAACCATTTCCAACTTATTTCTTCTTTACTTTGGTAAAGGGTCTTGGGAGATCTTGAAAGATCAGAGGAGATAGTGACCAAAACTACAGAAGAACTAGTTTTGAAGAGTGATATGCTAGACTCGGCTTAATAGTGGATTGATGTAGCATCAAGATATCATATCCAATGAGAAAGGAGAATAACTCAATCTATCCACACTGCCATATTGAAAAATGCATTTTCTTGGACAAATGCTTTGTGGCAAATACTTTAATTTTACCTTACTCTCCATAGGATCTAAAGTGGCAGGAGAGTATCTGCCCATCATGAGGTGGATGTTTTATACCTCTGTTCTTGATATTTCTTTCTTTATGAGAAATTAAGTAAATTTTAGTAGAGCACAATGTGGATAATATTGACATAGACTCAGAGTATCAACATCTCATAAAGTTTAGCCCCCTACTATGGATTTAACAGAAATCTGTGAAGCCTACTCTTTTTCTTTTGATGCAAACATAAATGTGAGTCACTTGATATTTATTCTTAGTAAATGTTTTGATGTAAAAAATTAATTAGATAAATTTATATTGAGACTTTAATCAATATTATTGGTGAAACTGAGGAGACATTAACTATTACTACTGATTCGTAATGTGGGAACATGGGGCAACTAAGTGGTACAGTGGATAGAGTACACAGTCTGGATTAAAGAAAACCTAAGTTCAATTCTGGGCCCAAATACTCATTATCTCTGACCCTGGGCAAATCATTTAATCCTGTTTGCCTTTGTTTCCTCATATGTAAAATGATATGGAAAAGGAAAGGCAAACTACTCCCATATCTTTGCTAAGAAAATACCAAATAGGATTACAAAGAGTCATATATGACTGAAACTACTGAATAGCAATTGGGAGAACCCAAAAATACAGGGTTACTCCAATGCCATTACAAGAACCACTACAATCCCTCAGGCTTAACCCTAGAAGTCTGAGGTTGAGATGTAGCTATCTCCTCAGGAGGCAGCCTGTCAGTTCAAGTACAAGTTGGGATAAGGATCCATAGATTCTATATAGCTACACACTCTAAATAAATATAATAGTTAAGAAGAAAGTTAGCAAATTCAGAGTCAAGACCTTCTTTTCTACATGTTAAGTTACAGCTTATTCTCATTGTGTACACATGTATGAGTAGAATGGGATGATGATTACATGAAATATGAGGAACTATGAAAAATTAGAGCAATTGAAATGCATGAGTACATAAAATATTTTAAAGAGTTAATGAATGGGCATTGTTGTGAACTTTGGAGTGAATTGCCCACAAAAATGAAAAAAAGGGATAGAAAATGGTTAATTTATATCAACTGAATGTAAACACATATTATTTTCCAGTGAATGTCATCAAATACTTTTTTCAGAATACTGTTTTCAAGAATTTAAAAGGCAACAATCCATAGAGAGAAACTGTTTCTCTGTCATCCAGACACTTGAAAAAATATATGATTTAGACTTAAAATAAAATACTTATCACGAGGAACTTTTTTTCTGGTTTCCACAATGAAAAGCAAGCCAATTGCGTATAAAGCTATTCACATTAAATCTTTTGTTTATTTATGACTTAGATTTTCCTAAAACATTATATTTAGAATACAGAATTAAATAACCATTTCCAATTGAAAGATATCATCTGTACCCTTATAAGCTGATAAACTTCTAAAAAAAATCTATCCAAGGAGATCTTTATAATAACTTACATGAGATAAATATACTTTATTTGACACCAAGAAAATTTGCTTTCTCTCTCTCTCTCTCTCTCTCTCTCTCTCTCTCTCTCTCTCTCTCTCTCTCTCTCTCTCTCTTTCTCCCTCTCTCTTTCTCTCTCTCTTTTGTGAAGCTGCTGCCAAAGATTTAGGCTGGCTTTTCCATTTCAAAGTTATTCATTTCAATTTTGATTCACTCTTATGTAATTCTTAATCTTCATTCAACAAAATGAAGCTTAGTGACATTTGGTGTGTGGAATAACACATCCAAATTATGGAAAACTTAAATTCTCTGTTTTTGAATTTAGTAAAGATGTGAAGTATAGCCTCTGATGCATGTAAAATCATAGAAAAACATAAATGAAACCCAATTATGAAATATAGTGAAGCTTAATTATTTACCAAATGCTTGTAGCTGAAATTCCATTGAGTAAAGTGCCATAGCCTAAGGCTGTGGTACTGATGTTAGGAAAAATTTCAGGGAAATTTACTGTAATGAAGATTTTCATGAACAAACAAGGAGGAGAATTTTTAAGGGAGAAGAAAAAAATTTGACTTTAGAGTAAGTGTTCTGTTCAATTGTGACTTGCAAAGGCAATAAATTTATTGAGAGAAGGCTGCATTATAACATAAAGCTCTTGATTAGTACCCTTAAAAATGACTAGTCAAGTGGAGTATGACAGGCTTACTAAAATTTGCAGACACACACACACACACACACACACACACACACACAAAAAAAACAGGTACACCATCTGGGTATCAATACTGCATTCTTAAAATAGTTCAGGTAATAATTAGATTTTTCTGGTTTAAGAAAGATTGTATTGTTAGGAAGGAAATCTTCCCCACTGCTACAAATACATAAGTCTTAATGTAAAGAGAACCTCTATATGGGTTTGTTTATTTTCTGAAAAACAGAATCTTATTAGCAATTTCATTTGTATAATAATAATTTGATAGAATAGACTAACCAGCAATGAAATACCATATTTTAATTCTAAACAAAGCCTTTAAAAAGTTGTGTCAAAACAATAAAACTAATTAAAGCAACAAAGTAGCTTTTGCCAGCATAGTGACAAACTAGTCCAACAAGCACTACAATAATTTTTCATCATTAAAGAGGTTTTAAAAAAGACTGGACAAGAGTATTCTAGAGTCATTATTGAGGAACCAAACCAGGTGAGCTCACTGAAAAGAGGGAGGACAAGAAGAAACTGTATTTTCTTTGTATAGATCTAAAATCAAATGTTTTCATAAATCCAAAAACATGGAATTGGTCTAATGAAATAGGCTATGAGTAGTATATTTGAAATCTGAAATCCCAAGAAAATATTTCAAAATATTTTCTCTGAACCCAGGGTGCCACATGATTCCTTAGAGCATATGATTACCTGAAACACAAGTTTACCTAAAAGAACTGTTCCTTTCTTTTTTTTTCTTTTTTTTAATCAAATGCTTTATCTTCTATTTTACTTCATTCATTTCCACAATATTTAGAGTTACAAATTTTCTCCCTTTTTTTGACTACACACCATCCCAAAATAGCAGTCCCACAGGATATCCCCAACTCCAATCTCCTCTCTCCAATATTTTCTCCCATACCCCCTCCAACTCTCCAGTAGTACACAGTGGATAGCTATGCCCCAGTGCCTGTATGTCTTATTCCTCATTGCATTAAAATAATATTAGTAATAGTATATATACACTAAACATTTGATTTTAAAACTTTGAATTCCAGATTCATTCCCTTCCTCCCTTTTCACACACCTTTATTGGGAAGATAAGCAATTTAATATAGGTTGTACATGTGTAGTTATTCAAAACATTTCCATAGTGGATATATTGTAAAAGACTGACTATATTTCCCTCCCTCCTATCCCATCCCCCACTTATTCTATTCTCTACTTTGATCCTGTTCCTTTTCAAATGTTGGTGCTTTCAACTTTCCTCCCCCCACCCCCAGCCTATCCTCCCTTCCATCATCCCCTTTCACCCCCTTCCCCCCTACTCTACTGTAAGGTGAGATACCCTATTTAGTGTGTATGTCATTCCCTCCCTAAGCCAAATTCAATGAGAATAAGGTTGACCCATTCCCTTTTGATTTCCTGTTCTTCCCCTCCATTGTAACCGTTTTCCCTTGCTTCTTCTATATGAGATAGTTTATGCCATTCTGTCTCTACCCATCTCCTCTCATTATATTCCTATCTCACCTCTTAATATGACCTTTTAAGTATCATCCCTTCCTATTAAATAGCTCTATGCCCTCTATCTATGTATACCCATAAACATATATATATATACACATTCAAATATGTATTCATATGCACACACGTACATTTCTATTCCATTCAACTATTCTCATACTGAGAAAAACTTCATAAGTTACAATTATTGTTTTTCCTTGTATAGATATAAATATTTCAACTTTGATAAGTTCCTTATGAGATTTTTCCCCCTGTTTACCTTATACTTCTCTTGCTTCTTGTAGCTGAATGTCAAATTTGCTATTCAACTCTGGTTTTTTCATCAAGAATTCTTGAAAGTCCCTTGTTCTACTGAATGACCATATTTTCCCCTGAAACATGATACTCAGTTTTGCTGGGTAGGTGATTCTTTTAATCCCAGCACCTTTGACCTCCAGAATATCATATTCCAAGATGTTCGATCCTTCAGTGTGGAAGCTGCCAGATCTTGTGTTATCCTGATTGTGTTTCCACAATACTTAAATTGTTTCTTCCTGGCTGCTTGCAATATTTTCTCCTAGATCTGGGATCTAGGAGGAATTAGGATCTAGGAATATTATAGTCAGGTTCTGACTATAATATTCCTAGGAATTTTCTTTTTGGGATCGTTTTTAGGAGGTGATTGGTGGATTCTTTCAACCTCTATTTTGCCCTCTGGTTCTAAAACATTGTGGTAATTTTCCTTGAGAATTTCTTGCAGGATAATTTCTAGGTTATTTTTTTGATCATGGCTTTCAGGTTGTCCAACGATTTTTAAATTACCTCTACTGGATATATTTTCCAGGTCAGTGGTTTTTCCAGTGACATATTTCACATTGCCTTCTATTTTTTCATTTGTTTGTATATGTTTAATAGTATCTTGATTTATCATAAAGTCACTAGCTTTCATTTGCTCCAATCTCATTCTGAAGGAATGATAATCTTCAGTGAGGTTTTGGGATTCTTTTCCCATGTCACAAATTCGGCTTTTTAAAGCATTGCCTCTTTGAGCCTATTTTGCCATTTGAGTTAATTTATTTTAAGGTGTTATTTTCTTCAGTCAGGTTTTTGACCCTCATTTCATAATTTTCTTGCATCATTCTCATTTCTTTTCCCATTTTTTCCTCAACTTTTCTTATTTGGTTTGAAAAATCCTTGTTAAGCTCCTCTATGTCCTGAAACCAAATCATGTGTTTCTTGGAAGCTTTTGGTGCAGGACTTCTGACTTCACTGTCTTCCTCCTGTTCCATGCTTTGCTCCTTTTTGTCCCCAAAATAGGAGTGTAAAGTTGTATTGCTCTGTTTGCTTTGCTTCCTCTGTCTTCTCATGTTGCCCCTCAATTACATGGGTTTTAAGCTTTTTGCCATCGTAGGACTCTGCTACCAGGCAGGGGAGCTTTGTCCCAATCTCTGGGGTTTTTGCAGTTGACAGAGGTATTAATTGGGTGCGCTCTCTGAAGACTCCACATACTCTGGCAAGTTCCACACACTCCAGGACCTCCTAGACCATGATCCAGATCCAAGCAGGTAAAAGCAAGAACGATTATCCCTCAAACTGTTCACTTTGTCCCCCTACAATCTGTAGACCAGGAGCTGAAGCTTCCATGTGGCTGTGGCTACATGGCCACTGAGCTTCAGACACTTCCTGTTCAGGGGGCAAAGGAGGTCTACACTGAACTGACCTCTCACTTTGTCCTTAGCATTGATGTGTTTATAATTCTAGAAACTGCCACAGATGCTGGTGTTCTGAATTCTCTCCAGCTGGTGGCTGGTCAGGACCAACCTAAGGCTAAAATCTTTGGCTAGCCCAGGGCCGGGTTTAGTTCCCAGAGCACTTGCTGACCACTTCCTGACAGCCTGCCATGCTGTCCTCAGCAGGCGGTTAGCTAATCTGTGTCCTTTTGAGGGTTCTGTAGCTCTAAAGTTTGTTCAGAGTCACCATTTACTTTAACTGGAGGAGAGAGAAGACTGAGCCCTGTGGAAGTCCTTTTTCTACTCCACTATCTTGACTCTGCCTCCCCTTAACTCTGGAGATGCCCTGAAGGTTGTCTGGGGAGGAAGTCCCAAGGGCCTGGTCCTGAACATTTGCTCTCTCTTAGCTGTGGCCACTTGGCTCTGGGTACAAGACCACAGTTACATGCCTGAAGCCCCCTACATTTAGCCCAGGTGGAGACCCCAGATCCTTGAGGTCAGATAGTAGAGAAGAGGAGTACTGTTTTTTTTTAATCATCACCTAATGCCTCTTCCACCTTCAATGAACTGTGAAACAATCCAATTGAAGTTTTTTTCTTTATTGTTGAACTCTTTTCCAAATATCTCTTTTCCTTTTTCAAGGCCAAATGCATGGATATAGCCAATGTTAACAAACTCTTCTGGAATGAATCAATTAATCTTAGAATTTGACCAGCTTTACATGAAGATAATTCATGTTAAAAATTTAGTATTCAGGGACTGATGGAGCCCACAGGAAGACTGAGAGTGGCAGAGTCCAGCCCAGGAGGTTGCCCAGTGTATCTGGACAGCATGAGCGAAGAGCAAGTGGGGTCTGCACAGCTCAAACCTAAGAGCAGACAAGCAGACTACACCAGAGAGAGAAAAAGCCCCAGCCTGCAAACTTACCAAGGACGAATCACAGTAATCTCCCCTTCATCTCACAAAGGGACGGGAAGGATCATTGGAGCCAGGTAGGAGAGTTGGGCCCCCAGGGGAGAGAGGGGCTTCTCTGGCTGCATTCAGTCCCAAGCCTGGAAGGTTGGAGACTGCCTGCCTGTATAATACAGGGGCTGGAATGGCAAATTAAATTTTAGCTGCTCTGATCCTCCCATCCCTCCTTCATGAAGCAGAAAACCCAAAGATAAGTCTCCCACCCAGATTGAAATCCCAAGTTAATGGAAATATCCCCAGGCTTAAGAGTCTCCAAGAAGGGGAGGAACTGAGACAGCCAGGAATCTGAAGAGAAGATAGGGAGGGGTCCCAACAAGCCCCACCTCACCTCACCAACAAAAGCCTACTTATAGCCCAGGGGTATAGAGGCAGAAATCTGAAATGGTCAGACTCACCCCCACCTACACATCTACATTCCTCACTGACTTCCCTGACTGAGCCATAAACTAGCCACCCAGAGGTATTCAAAGTCAAGGATCAGGCCCCAAACTCATAGCCTGAGACACTAAGAAACAGGAAGTCACAATGGGAAAGAAGGAAGCTGAAAAGGAGAAGGGGAAGGCAAAAAAATCTATTCAAGTTTACTATGCAGGGCATGAACAACCAAATACACAGGACAATATAGACTCTCTACCCACACCTGAGACCACAGAAGGAAATGTGATCTGTTCTCAAGCCCAAATAGCATTCCTGGAGGAGCTTAAGAAAAATTTTAAAGACCAAATCAGGGAGGCAGTGACCAACTTGGAAAAACGTCTCAGTGAAGTAATTGGAGAAAATACCTTCCTATAAAAGGAACTTCAAAAACTAACTGAAGACCATAATTCGCTAAAAATTAGAAACAATCAAACTGAAACTCAGAACTCTATGATGCAGCAAGAGTCAATCAAACAAAACAAGAAGATTGAAAAATTGGAAGAAAATGTAAAATATCTCACTGGAAAAACTACTGACCTAGAGAACAGATTCAGGAGAGACAAGCTAAGAATTATATTTCTTCCAGAAAGCCATGATGAAAAAAGCAGCCTAGACAACATCCTCCAAGAGATTGTCAAAGAAAACTGTTCCGAGGTCCTGGAATCAGAAAATAAAATAGCTATCGATAGAATTCACTGGACTCCTCCTGAAAGAGATCCCAAACTGAAAACTCCAAGAAATATAGTAGCCAAATTCCAGAACAAGATTAAAGAAAAAGTTCTACAAGCAACCAAAAAGAAACAATTCAAATATCGAGGAACTACAGTTAGCATCACACAGGACCTAGGAGCTTCTACATTAAAAGAGCAGAGGGACTGGAATTTGATATTTCACAGGGCAAGAGAGCTAGGACTACAACCAAGGATTAACTACCCAGAAAAACTGAGCATAATCTTTCAGGCAATGAGATGGACATTCAATGAAGTAAGGGACTTCCAAACTTTCCTGATGAAAAAGCCAGAGCTCAATGGAAAATTTGATTTCCAATTACAAGACTCCAGAAGGACATAAAAAGTTGAACAAGGGTAAGACAGACTCACATATGCAGAAGTGCACACACCCACAAACACATGCTCATTACTTGGGATGCAACAAGAGCAAAATGTTCACATCCCTATATGTGGAGCTGATAACTGTTAATATTCTAAATCTTTATGATTATCATGACCTTCAAAAGGGTTATATTTAGACAGAGGGTGTGGGTATGAATGCACTAATATGAAGTCTAAAAAAAGACTATTAAGGGGATCAAAGGGACTGTAATGGGAAAAAGGAAAGGATGAGGTAGGAAAAGGTAAAATATGCCATCTGAAGAGGCATCACAACACAATATAGAAGAGGGGAAAGAAAGAGGGAGAAGAACATCATTTAAAGACTATTCTCACTGGTTCTGGTTCAAAGAGGGATCAAATTAATCGGTGAAGTTTAAGATTCTAATGTGAATAGACACATAAATTCATTAAATAGAGGAAAAGGAGGGAGGGAGAGGAGCACTGTTTGGAATTTACTCTCATTGGTTTGGAAGCAAACGGGGAGTAATTTACTTTGATGAGTATAAAAATTTATTGTGTCCTATAGATAGTGGGAGGGTAAGGGGGGGTGAAAAGGAGGAGACTAAAGGGGGGGATTAGAAGGGAGGGAAATAGTAGTAAGGGGAGAGGGTAGGTTAAGAAGGGGGATCACAGGGTTGGAAACACTGAGGGAGGGGTCGGTCTAAAGGGAAAACTTCAAGGAGGGGAAGGGAGAAGAAAAAAACATAAACAGGGGAGGGAATAGGATGGAGGGGAAGAGATAGATAGTCATCATTACTGTGAATGTGAATGGGATGAACTCTTCCATAAAACAGAGGCAGATAGCAGAATGGATTAAAAACCATAATCCTACAATATTCTGTCTAGAAGAAACACATTCAAAACAAAGGGATACCCACAAGGTAAAGGTAAAAGTTTGGAGTAAAATTTATTATGCCTCAGCTAAAGTAAAAAAAAAAAGCAGGGGTAGCAATACATATCTCAGATAATGAAAAAGCAAAAATAGATCTAATTAAAAGAGATAAGGAAGGAAACTATATCCTACTGAAAGGCACCATTGAGAATGAAGCAATACCACTACTTAATATATTTGAACCAAGTAATATAGCATCCAGATTCCTAGAGGAAAAGTTAAAGGAATTAGAGGAAGAAATAGATAGCAAAACTATACTAGTGGGGGAACTTAATCTCCCCCTCTCTGAACTCGATAAATCTAACCTCAAAATAAACAAGGAAGAGGTTAAGGAGGTGAATAGAATCTTAGAGAGATGAGATATGATGGATCTATGGAGAAAACTGAATGGGGATAAAAAGGAATTTACTTTCTTCTCAGCAGTGCATGGTACATACTCAAAGATAGACCATGTAATAGGGCATAAAAGCCTCACAATCTAGTGCAAAAAGGCAGAAATATTAAATGCATCATTCTCAGATCATGATGCAATAAAAATTATATGCAATAAAGGGCCAGGGAAAGATAGACTGAAAACTAATTGGAAATTAAACAATTTAATCCTAAAGAATGGATGGGTCAAACAAGAAATTGTAGAAAAAATCAATAATTTCATTCAAGAGAATGATAATCATGAGACAACATACCAAAATTTGTGGGATGCACTAAAGACAGTTCTCAGGGGAAGTTTTATATCCCTGAGTGCATACTTAATTAAAGCAGAGAGAAGGGAGGTCAATGAATTGGACATGCAATTGAAAAAGTTAGAAAAAGAACAAATTGAAAATCCCCAATTTAGTACTAAATTAGAACTATTGAAAACCAAGGGAGAGATGAATAAAATTGAAATTAAGAATACAATTGAATTAATAAATAAAAATAAGAGCTGGTTCTATGAAAAAATCAACAAAATTGATAGACCCTTAGTCAATATGATAAAAAAAAGAAAGAAGAAAACCAAATTATGAGTATCAAAAATAAAAAGGGGGAATCTATCTCTAATGAAGAGGAAATCAAATAATAATGAGGAATTATTTTTCCCAATTGTATGCACATAAATATGACAATCTTAGTGAAATGGATGAATATTTACAAAATCACAAATTGCCCAGATTAACTGAAGAGGAAGTGAATTACCTAAATAACCCCACCTCAGAAAAAGAAATCAAACAATCCATCAATGAACTCCCTAGGAAAAAATCTCCAGGGCCAGATGGGCATAGATCACTATCTAACATCATATACCAAAATCAAGTAAATGAGTGCATGGTGTAGGTATAAATGATGATACTGTAAGCAATTTGGGAAAGCAAGGAATAGTTTACCTGACAGATCTGTGGAGAGGGGAAGATTTTAGGACCAAACAAGAATTAGAGAGCATTATAAAATGCAAAATTGATCATTTTGATTACATTAAATTAAAAAGCTTCTGCACAAACAAAGCCAGTGTAACCAAGATCAAGAGGGAGGTGGGAAATTGGGAAAGAATTTTTACAACTTGTGTCTCTGATAAAGGACTCATTTCTAAAATTTATAGAGTATTGAGCCAAATCTATATGAAAACAAGTCATTCCCCAATTGATAAATGGTCGAAGGATATGAACAGGAAGTTTTCAAAGAAATTAAAGATATCTATAAGCATATGAGGAAATGCTCTAAATCAGTATTAATTAGAGAAATGCAAATCAAAACAACTCTGAGATACCACATCTCTCCAGTCAGATTGGCTAAGATGACAAAACAAGAAAGTGACAAACGCTGGAGAGGATGTGGACAAACTGGAATACTAATACATTGCTGGTGGAGTTGTGAATTTATCTAGCCATTCTAGAGAGCAATCTGGAATTATGCCCAAAGGATTATAAATGATTTCATACCCTTTGACCCAACAATACCACTTCTAGGGTTATATCCCAAAGAGATCATAGAAGTGGGGGGAAGACCCATATGTACAAAAATATTTTTAGCAGCCCTTTTTGTGGTTGCAAAAAATTGGAAACTAAAGGGGTGCCCATCAATTGGGGAATGGCTAAACAAGTTGTGGTATATGAATGTAACGGAATATTATTGTGCTATAAAAAATGAGGAGGTGACAGATTTCATAATTACCTGGAGAGACTTATACAAACTGATGCTGAGCGAGAAGAGTAGTGTCAGAAGAAATTTGTATACAATCACAGACATACCATGTCTCTGATGACCAACTATGACAGACTGAACTCTTGTCAGCAATGCAGTGATATAAGTTAATCCCAAAAGACTCAAGAAAGTGAGAAATGCACCATCCAGAGATATAACTAGAAAGAACTGAGCCTGAATCCTGATGGAAGCAAACTAAATGATCTTGTTCTTTTCCTTGTTTGGTTTTATTTCTTCCTTACCATCTTTTATCCCACCTAGTACAATATGCCTTTGTAATTGGAATAATGTCTAATATGAATGCATTTGCAGACCCTATACTGGACTATATGCTGTCATGGGGGGAGGCGGGAAGGAAGTAAAGGAAATTTGAAAATCAAGGAACTATGGATTTGAATCTTGTTAACTGAAACTAAACTAATAAATTAATAAAAAAGAAATTAAAAAATTGACCATGTTTTAGTGCATAAAAAACTCATGATTCAATGCATAAAGGCAGAAATATTAAATGCATACTTTTCAGATCATGACAAAATAAAAATTATATGTAATAAAGGGCCATGGAAAGATGAGAGTAAAAACTAATTGGAAATTAAATCCTGAAGAATGAGTGGGTCAACCAAAAAATCACAGGAACAATCAATAATTTCATCCAAGAGAATAACATTATGACATAACACATAAAAATTTATGGAATATAGGGAGAACAGTCCTGAGGGGAAATTTTTTGCCTCTAAATATGTGAATAAAATAAAGTGGAGTTCAAAAAATTAGGCATGCAATGAAAAAAGATAGAATAAAAAACAAATTAAAAATCCCCAATAAAATACCAAGTCAGAATCTGTCAGAACCAAAGGAGAAAATAATAAATCTGAAATAAAGAAAAGCATTGAACTAATGAACAAAAGTAAGGAACTCGTTTTATGTAAAAAAGAATAAAAAACCCATGTTTGATGAATTTAATTTTAACAAAAGAAAGAAGAAAAACAAATTACTATTATCAAAAATGAAAAGGGTGAATTCACAGCCAACAAAGAGAAAATTAAAACAATAATTAGGATCTATTTTGCCCAACTATATCCCAATAAATTTGACAATCTTAATGAAATTAATGATTATTTACAAAAATACCAATTGCTCAGAGTAACAGAAAAGTAAATAAAATATTCAGTCCCTCCATTTTAGAAAAGGAAATGGTACAAGCCATTAATGAACTCCCTAAGAAAAAAGTATCAAGGACTAAATGGATTTACTTGTCAATTCTACCAAACATTTAAAAAACAATTAAAATACTATATAGGGTGTGGCTAGGTGTCGCAATGAATAGAGCTTCAGCCCTGGAGTCAGAAGGACCTGAGTTCAGATCAGACCTCAGACACTTAATGCACACACAAACAAACAAACAAAAAAAACCTAGCCGTGTGACCTTGGGCAAGTTACTTAACCCCAATTGCCCTCTAAAAGCCCCCCCCCCAAAAAAAAATTACTATATAAACTTTTTGGGAAAATAGGAGAAACAGGAATCCTTCCAAATTCTTTTAATCATACAAATATGTTGCTAATACCTAAAGTGGGAAGTGTCAAAATAAAGAAAGAAAATTATAGACTGATTTTTCTAATGAATATAAAAACAAAAATTTAAAAGAAAATATTAATCAAGAGATTATAGCAGCTTATTATGAAAATAATAAATGATGATTAGGTAGGATTTATACCAAGAATTCAGGCCTCTTACAGTATTAGGAAAGCTATTAGCATAAGTGATCACATCAGCATCAAAATCATTGGACATCATATGGTTATCTCAATAGATGCAGAAAAATCATTTGAAAATATATAAAAACCTTATTGAAAATACTAGAGAATATAGGAATAAACAGAGTCTTTCTTAAAATGATAAGTATCATCTACCCAAAATCATCAGCAAGCATTGCATGTAATGGTCATAATCTAGAAGTATTTCCACTAAGATCAGGGTTGAAACAAGGATGTCAATTATTACCACTGTTATTTGATATTATACTAGAAATGTTAGTTTTAGTAATAAAAGAAAAGATAAAGAAATTGAAAAAATTATAATAGGCAAAGAAGAAAAAAACTATCAGCATCTGCAGATGATATGATGATATGCTTAAGGTACCCTAGAGAAATAATAAAAATTCATCAAAATAAACAATTTAGCAAAGTTGCAGCATATGTAATGAACCCATGGAAATCATTAGCATTTCTATATATTAATAACAAAGTCCAACAGCAAGAGAGAGAGAAATTCCATTTAAAGTGACTGCAGATATTATAAAATATCTGATAGTCTACCTGCCAAAACAAACCAAGGAACTATATGAACACAATTACAAAACCCTTTTTACATAGAGTCAGATCTGAATACTTGGAAAAATACCAAGTGCTCATGGGTAGGCTGAACTAATGTAATAAAAATGACAATTCTAGTTAAATTAATTTACTTATTCAGTATAATACCAATCAAAATACAAAAAAAAATTTATAGTGGTAGAAAATAGAATAACCAAGATCCATCTTGAAACATAAAAGTTCGAGAATATTAAGGGAATTAACAAAAAGAAATGCAAGAGAAGGTAGACGAGATGTATCAGAGATTAAGCTGTATTATAAAGCAAAAATCATCAAAAACTACTTGGTACTGGCTAAGAAATAGAGTGGTGGATCAATGGAATAAGTTAGGTAGGCAAGACACAATAGCCAGTGAATATAGTAATTTACTGTTTGATTAGTCGAAGGACCCCAGCTTCTGGCGCAAGAACTCACTATCAAAAACTGCTGGAAAGACAGTATAGAAGAAACTATAAGACTGGCTAACATGACAAAAGAGGAATAGAAAAATATTGGAGAAGATGTGGGCAAAACGGAATACTAATGCAATGTTGGTGAATTTGTGAACTAATTCAACCATTCTGCAGAGCAATTTGGAATTATGTCCAAAGAGCTATAAAATTACACATACCCATTGTCCCAGCAATAGCACTACTAGGTCTGTACCGACAAGAGATCCAAAAAATGGGAAAAAGGCCCACATGTACAAAAATGTTTATCCTAGTTCTTCTTGTTGTGGTTAGGAATTAGAAATTGAGGGGATATCCATCAACTGGGAATGGCTGACCCAGTTGTAGTATATAAATGAAATGGAATATTACTGTGCTATAAGAAACGAAGAGCAGGAGGACTTCAGAAAAATCTGGAAAGACAAATAAACTGATGTTGAGTGAAGTAAGCAGAAACAGGAGAACACTGTACATAGTAACAACCACACTGTGCAATGACTAAATTTCATAGAACATGCAGTTCACATACAGAAAAAGAATCATGGAGTCTGAATGCAGATTAAAGCATACTATTTACTCTTTTTTTTTCTTTTGCTATTTGTTTCTTTCTTGTGGTTCTCTCATTCATTCTAATACATCTTTTTTTTTTCTTTTTGGAGAGCAATTGGGGTTAAGTAACTTGCCCAAGGTCACACAGCTAGATTTTTGTTTGTGTGTGTTAAGTGTCTGTGGCCAGATCTGAACTCAGGTCCTTCTGACTCCAGGGCCAGTGCTAATACTCGATGTGCCACCTAGCCACCCTATTCTAATCCATCTTTAAAACATGAGTTATGTGAAAATATATTCAATATGAATATATATGTAAACCTGCATCAGATTGCTTGCTCTCTTGGGGAAGGGTGAGGGGAGGGAGTGGGAGAAAGTTGAAAACTCATAGCTTATGGAAGTGAATGCTGAAAACCAAAAATAAATAAATTAATTTAAAAAAAACAGGGGTAATAATACTACTTTCCTCTCATACTGGAAGTTACAAGATACAATAAGATATTTGTAATTTGTAATGTTTAGAACAGTATATCAAACCTGTTATTTACAGGAAAATATAGAATGGAGCAAATGAAAGCTAATATCTTTATGAGAAATCAAGAAACAAAACAAAATCAAAAGAATGAAAAAATAGAAGACAAAGGGAAACATCTCATTAGAAAAAAAGTGACCTCAAAACAAACCTATAAAATAATTTTAAAATTACCACACTACCTGAAAGTCAATATCAAAAAGAGCCTAGACATCATGTTTCAAAGAAATTATTAAGTAAAACTTCCCTGATATTCTAGAGCCAGAGGGTAAAATAGAAATTGACAGAATCCATTGATCACCTCCTGAAAGAGATCCCCATATGAAAACTGTCAGGAATATTAATATATCCAAATTCTAGAGCTCCTAGGACAAGGAGATAATATTTGAAGTATTAAGAAAAAAAAAAACAAAAAACAAAAAACATGTCAAATATGGGGCTACTATCAGGATAGCCCATGACTTTAGCAGTTTCTACATTAAAGGATCTGAAGGCTTGGGATATTATATTCCCAAGGGCAAAGGACCTAGTATTGCAGCCTGGATATACCCAGAAAAACTGAGTATAATCAGGATTTAAAAACTAGAATGATGAAGGGATAGTCTTAAAAAGTATGCAATCTAACTATGGTGGGGGCAGGCAAAC
Organism: Gymnobelideus leadbeateri; assembly: GCA_011680675.1. Classification (NCBI taxonomy): domain Eukaryota; kingdom Metazoa; phylum Chordata; class Mammalia; order Diprotodontia; family Petauridae; genus Gymnobelideus; species Gymnobelideus leadbeateri. The sequence continues at coordinate 45,775 of WOXC01012131.1, read as the reverse complement.
ATCTACCAAGTATGACAGGTTTTTTTAAGGATGGCAATTATACATTTTTTGTTTAGTCATTCCAAAGATTATATAATGTATTGTATTTTTTTTTTTATATTTTGTTCTTTTCGACAAATGCTTTATTAACTTCTGGTTTCATCATTCATTTCTGCCAGATTTTGAGTTACAATTTTTTCCCCATTTTTCCCCTACCCATCATCCCAGAATAGCAGTCCCACAAGATATCCCCTCATCCAATCTGATCTCTCCCATATCTTCTCCCATACCCCCTTTGACTTTTCTGTTAGAGCAAGGTGAATCTCTGTGCCCCAATGCCTGCACATCTTATCTCCCAATTACATGCAAAATAGTATTAATAATAGTATTCATATATATTGAAACATTTAATTTTAAGACCTCGAATTTAAGATCCATTCCATCCTCCCTTGTCACCCATTCCCTCTGGGAAGATAAGTAATTCACTGTGTGTTGTACATATATAGCTATGCAAAACATTACCACAGTAGATATATTGTAAAAGGCTGCTTATAATTCTCTCCCACCCATCTTACCCCCCACCTGGTACATTCCCTACTTTGATCCTGTCCCTCTTCGAAAATGGGTACTTCCAACCTCCACTCCCCCTAGAATGAACTCCCCTCCATCATCCCTCCCTTTCATCCCACTTCCCCCTACTCTGCTGCAGGTTGGGATATCCCATTTATTATGTATATCATTCTCTCCCTGAGCCAAATTCAATGAGAATATGGTTTTGCCTTTTTGCCTTCCTATCCTTCCCCTCCCTTGTAGCCACTACCCCATGTTTCTTCATAAGATAGTTTACCCTACCCTGTCTCTCCCCATCTCCTCTTGCCACTTTCCTCTCTCACGTCATTATTTCACCCCTTAAGTATCATCCCTTCCCACCAAATTCAACCTGTGCCCTCTATCCTTGTATAACTGTAAACATATATAGACACATCCACATATGTATTCATATGTCCATATGCCCTTCTTCCATTATTTTCATACTGAGAAAGGTTTCATCAGTCACAGTTATTGTTTTTCCATGTAGGAATGTAAATAGTTCAACTTTGATCAAAATCCTTTTGATTTCTTTCCCTGATTACCTTCTTAGGCATCTCTTCCTTCTTGTGTCTGGATGTCACATTTTCTATTCAGCTCTGTTTTTTTTTTCCCCTCAAGAATGCTTGAAAGTCCTCTATTCCACTGAATGACCATATTTTCCCCTGAAACAAAATACTCAGTTTTGCTGGGTAGGTGACCCTTGGCTTCAATCCCAGGTCTTTTGCCCTCTGGAATATCATATTCAATGCCCTTCAATCACTCAGTGTAGAGGCTGCCAGGTCCTGTCCTATTCTGATTGCTTTTCCACAATATTAAAATTGTTTCTTCCTGGTGACTTGTAGTATTTTTTTCTTGATCTGGGAATTCTGGAAATGGGCTATAATATTCCTGGGAGTTTTCTTTTGGGGATCATTTTCAGGAGGTGATCTGTGGATTCTTTCACCATCTCTTTTGCCCTCTGGGTCTAAAACATCAGAGCAATGCTCTTTGAGAATTTCTTGAAGGGTGATTTCTAGGTTCTTTCTTTGATCATGGCTTTCAGGTAGTCCAATAATTTTTAAATTACGTCTCCTGGATGTATTTTCCATGTCAGTGGTTTTTCCCATGAGATATTTCACATTGCCTCCTATTCTTTCATTTGTTTGGATCTATTTAACAGCATCTTGATTTATCACAAAGTCATTAGCTTCCATTTGCTCCAGTCTATCTCTGAAAGAATGAATCTCCTCAGTGAGCTTTTGAGATTCTTTTTCCATCTGGCAAATTCAGGTATTTAAGGCATTCTTCTCCTTATTGCCCTTTTGGGCCTCCTTTGCCAGTCTATTTTTTAAGGTGTTATTATCCTCATTTCATACTTTTCCTACATCCTTCTCATTTTTCTTCCCAATTTTTCCTTCACTTTTCTTATTTGATTTTTAAAGTCCTTCTTAAGGTCCTCTATGGCCTGCAACCCGCTCATGTTTTCCCCTGGGGCTTTTGGAGCAGGATTTCTGACCTCACAGTCCTCCTCCTCTTCTATGCTTCGATCCTCTTTGCCCCACAAATAGGAGTCTAATGTTGCATTTTTATGTTTATTTTGTTTCCTTTGCCTTGGCCACTGTTGCCACTTAATTACTTGACTTTTGGGCTTGTTGCCACAGTAGGACTCTGCCACCAGACAGGGGAGCTTCTCTCCCAATGTTGTGGTCTTCACAACTTCCAGTTCTGTCAAACTCGATACTCACCCTGATACCTCCACCCCAGACCACAATCTAGATACAGGGAGGTTAAAGCAAGAGTGATTATCCCCCAAGACTGATCACTGGATCTCCCTACAGTTCACAGGCCAGGACCTGGAGTTGCCACTGAAACTGCAAAATGGTGTGTCTCCTCAGAGGCTTCTAGCCCCTATGGGAGCAAGCCGACTCATTCCCCAAATACTGGTCCCAAAGTCCATAGGGCAGTAACCTCTCACTTTGTCCTAGGCACATATGTGTTGATAATTCTAGAATCGCCACAGCTGCTGGTGTTCTGGGGTTCCTTTGGCCAGCTGCTGGCCCAGCTGCCCCGGGGATAAAACCGCAGCTCACAGGGACCTGGGCTCGGCTTTTCATGAGCAGGGCTGTTGCTCCCAGATCTATGCACTGGCCCTATCTGCAGGGCTGCTGGGTTATACTCAGCAGGAGGTTACCTCATCTTTGTCATTCTGTGGGTGCTGGGGCTCCAGAAGTTGTTCAGAGTCCCCTTTTACATGGTTTGGAGGTGATCTGCGGGGAGAACACCTTGGACATTGCTGTTTCTACTGTCATCTTGGCTCTGCCCCCTATAAAATGCATTGTTACAAGGAATTATTTGTCTCTATGAAGGCAACTATGTTGAACAAAAAGGATCTACTCAAAATAAATTCAAAGTATTGCATGTAAATTACATAAACTTTTTTATGGTGCCAATTTTAAATAGATTTTATTCTCCAAGACAATTGCATTTCTACTTATTTACAGTACTGATAAAGTGCAATGTTGTTCACTCCTCTCCCTCTGCACACATTCAAGTATTCAGAATGCCCATATTTACAAAGTAGCTTAAATGTTAACTTTTAAACTGCTACTGCTTTGGCTACAAATTTGAGTCCTTCAATTTTTGGAAAGCTGTGTGGAATGCTCTTTCTTCTGGTGTGTTTTGTCGACCTCTTCAATGGTGGGTCCAGAAGAAGCACCTCCAGATGGGGCTGCTCCACCCCCTGGGAACCCACCAGGCATACCTCCTGGCATGCCCCCTGCACTCTGGTACAGCTTAGTAATAATGGGATTGCAGACCTTCTCCAATTCTTTCTGCTGATGCTCAAATTCTTCCTTCTCAGCAGTCTGGTTCTTATCCAGCCAGTTGATTATCTCATTACATTTGTCAACGATCTTCTGTTTGTCTTCATCACCAATTTTGCCTTGCAGTTTTTCATCCTCTAAGGTTGCTTTCATGTTGAAAGCATAGGATTCAAGAGAATTCTTAGAAGACACCTTGTCTCTCTGCTTTTCATCCTCAGCCTTGTATTTCTCAGCCTCCTGGACCATTCGCTCAATGTCTTCTTTGCTGAGACGTCCTTTATCATTGGTGATGGTGATCTTGTTCTCCTTGCCTATGCTCTTATCCACAACAGAAACATTGAGGATACCATTTGCATCAAAGTCATTGTTACTTCGATCTGAGGAACACCCATGGGTGCTGGAGGAATTCCTGTGAGCTCAAATTTGCCAAGCAGGTGTTGTTATCTTGTTATCCTTTGTCGTTGCTCTCTTGCCTTCATAAACCTGAATAAGCACACCAGGCTGTTTGTCCAAATAGGTGGTAAAGGTCTGTGTCTGCTTGGTGGGGATGGTGGTATTATGTTTGTTCAGAACGGTCATAACTCCACCAGCAGTTTCAATTCCAAGGGAAAAAGGAGTGATATCCAACAACAGCAAGTCCTGCACATTCTCAGATTTATCTCCAGAGAAAATGGCATCCTGGACAGCTGCACCATAAGCAACAGCCTCATCAGGGTTGATACTCTTGTTGAGCTCCTTGCCATTGAAGAAGTCTTGCAGAAGCTTTTGAATTTTGGGAATTCGAGTGGAACCACCCACCAGGATGATGTCATGAATCTGAGACTTATCTATCGTGGCATCTCTTAAGGCCTTCTCCACAGGGTCCAGGGTGCCATGGAAGAGATCAGGATTCAGCTCTTCGAAACGGGCCCTGGTGATTGATGTATAGAAGTCGATACCTTCATAGAGGGAGTCAATCTCAATACTGGCCTGGGTACTGGAAGAGAAGGTACGCTTTGCACGTTCACAAGCAGTGTGGAGACGGCAAACAGCCCTCTTGTTCTCACTGATGTCTTTCTTGTGCTTTTGCTTGAACCCGGCAATGAAATGGTTGACCATTCAGTTGTCAAAGTCCCCCTACCCAAGTGGGTGTCCTCAGCCATGTACTTGACCTCAAAGATGTCATCTTCAATGGTGAGAATGGAGACATCGAAAGTACCACCTCCAAGGTCAAAGATCAACACATTTCTCTTGGCACCAACCTTTTTGTCCAAGCCATAAGCAATAGCAGCAGCAGTTGGCTCACTGATGATTCGGAGCACATTGAGACCAGCTATGGTTCCAGCATCTTAGGTGGCCTGATGTTGGAAATTGTTGAAATAGGCTGGTACTGTGACCACAACATTTGTGACAGTCTTCCCAAGGTAAGCTTCAGCAATTTCTTTCATCTTAGACAAGACCATAGAAGATATTTTTTCTGGATAGAAACTTTTGGTGTCCCCTTTGTACTCCACTTGGACTTTAGGCCTGCCTTCGTCATTCACCACTGTAAAAGGCCAATGCTTCATGTCTGATTGTACAACTGCATCATCAAATCTGCGACCAATCGGACGTTTGGCGTCAAAAACCATGTTGGTGAGGTTCATTGCAACTTGATTCTTTGCAGCATCACCAATTAAACGTTCTGTGTCTGTGTCTGTGAAGACAACACAGCTTGGGGTGGTCCAGTTTCCTTGGTCATTAGCAATGATCTCCACTTTCCCATGTTGGAAGACTCCCACATATAAAGTAAGTGGTGCCACGATCAATGCCAACTTCGACATGGTTGCTAGGGAGTCGGGGGTCGTAGCTGACCACTGGGGAGAGAGAAGGGCTGCTGCTGTGCTTAGACCCATAATCTTTAAAAAAAACAATTTTTGCATCTTTTCCATTTAAATAAAGTGTTAGAACATAACAGCCTTCTCCTTTCTCTAACTGCCCCACCAATAGATATGACTAAAGGCTTTCTATAGTCTTCCCAAGACTTCCATGAGATTGATTTCTGTACTTTGGAGCAAGGGGGGACTTTAACTCTACACTGACTTAAGAGCAGTTGAAAGAAAAGTCAGCATTTTAAAGAAAAAATAAAGAAAAATAACTGAAGTAGCTGGGAGGACATTCAGTGGTTATTGCTGGGTCTTGCCAGTATAATAAAAATGATGATAGTACCAGAGTTAGTTTGAAAGTTTAATGCTCTGCCAACTAAGAGAGGTTTACACAACCTGCAGTCAAAGGGTGGCTTGTGGTATAGCAAAGTTGAAGCATAAGTAATGAACTCACATAAATCATTGGCAGAGAGATTTGGTGGGGAAGTTGCAAAAAGCAGTCACAAGCATTGTTGGTGGAGCTGTGAATTAATAACCACAATGCAGGAAAGCAAGTTGGAATTTTGAAAATAAAATAACTAATCCATTCATATATTTTGACACAGAGATGATTTTTCTAGGTGTATACCTCCTAGAGATAACTTACAAAAAGGGAAGCTATACAAATAGCAAAAAAAAAATTATACTATTACCTTTTTATGACAGCAAATATGTGGAAACAAAGTAGAGACCCATCAATTTGGAAATGACTAAATGAATATGGTATATAAATATAAAGAAAAATTACTGTAGGAAATAAAACATAAAATGAATACAGAGAACTATGTAAAGATTTATATAAACTGATACAAAGTTGAGTAATTAGAAATAGGATAACAATACATAAAAAGAAAATTAAAATGTAAATAGAAAGAGCAACAATTGAAATTGCAAGAAAAATTAAAATAAAAACTTGAAAATCAAAAACAGGAGCAGCTAGGTGGTCCATTGAATAGAGCACCAGCCCTGAAGTCAGGAGAACCTGAGTGCAGATCTGGCCTCAGACACACTAGCTGTGTGACCTTGGGCAAGTCAATTAACCCCAACTGCCCTGCCTTCCCCCACCAAAAAAAAGCAAAAAAGAAAAAAAGCAAATTAAAAACAAATTTTAAGGAAGTCTGGCACCAAATAAAGATAAAAATGATGCCAATTCTACTTTTTTGCATAGTTGGGTGATTCGTTGTTTTTGAATTTTGCATTTAATATCAGATTTTTAAATGTATAGATCAATTTCATGACATTTCTCTCTCCTTTTTTTCTCTTAAAAAAAAAAAAACCTCATAATGGATGGCTCTCAGGGAGGGGACAAAGTGAGAAACACATGAGGTTATCTAAGCAATACAAATAAGATATATTTTATACACATATCAATAAAATCTATTTCTTTAAATAAAAGCAATATGTAACAAACATTTAGCAGTTTATATCAATGCCTTCTAGTGAATATAATGCCTCAGGCAGTATGCAGGCCAAGCCAAAATTATAGTAATAATCAAAGGAAATTTATTATACTATGGAAGAGAATACATAGGATTAAACAAATGTTATTGACTTTCTTTGTAACAAAAAGCCCATAACACACATATATATGTATATGTACATATATACATATATGTACATATACATATGTGTACATATACATACATATATACACATATATATTATCCACACATACATACACACATATATGTGTGTGATTGAGATTATAAAGACTACAAGGGTAATACAGGAGAATTAGATCAACAATTAATTATATAGTGCATCCTTCTATCTCAGATATACATACATAGACTGTGATAGCTCATCAAGGAACCTATTTCATCCAGGGGCTTTTTAGAAGAAAGATAAGAATACAGGTTCTTTCTTATTTCGAGAGAATTGATTAATTAAAATGAATCAGTCTTTACTGCAATAATACTGATATGAAAATGACTACGCAATAATCACATGTCATTATTCAACTATGTCTTTGGCAAGGGCAAGGTAATTAGTCTTGATGGTACAGAAAGACTCTCTTTATTCCCAACAAATTGGCAATTTTACTTAAGTATTGCTAGAAATTTAGCATAACATAGGAAAAACAATAGGTAAAGGTACAAGGCCCAAGCTATGTGATTTTCTAAAATGTTACAGATTTACAATGCTAACAGCATGACGATATAACCAATCTTTGAATAAGTTGATTATAATTTCATATCATCAGCAAGTCTCACTAGTGCTTGTTTGTTTTAAAACAGTATTTTATTTGCAATGAACTCCTCTCCAAAACTCCTTCATAATGATACAAGTAATATATCAGACTAAATCCTGATGGTAAATTTTATGTTGCAGGGAATGATAAACGGACTGATGCCTCAAATCAATATTGAGGAAATCAATATGATTCCTACCCCTGCCAGCTTCCAAACTAATCCCAATGTAGTAGCAGCACTAATATTGAATTTGCACTCACCTGATCAGGAAATATCAAAGTATTCACAGTTCAGGAGGGAAGTAAAGGTACAAAGCATTTATTAAGTACCTACCAAGTGCCAGGCATTGTGCTAAGTATTGTACAAATACTATCTCATTTGATAAGCATGTTTTCAATAGACACAGCAATCTTTAGAGTAACCATGCAATGCAAAACAAACAAAAAAAAATGAAAAACAAAACGAGGGTGGAAAGACAGTTCATCCTTGCATTTTATCTTACAATTTATTGGCAGTAAGTTGTCTCCCATACTCACCTCTTAGATATTAGGTGGTCACCTTTTCTTGACACCTGACCCTGGATGGCCTGCTAGCACAGGTCCTTTGATCTGCTTTTCTAAAGGAAAGACAGCTTTAAAGGGGTTAATGATTTTACTTTAATTAACAGACAGATAAGTAGAGATAAGTAGAAATAAGTGAGTATCCATCCAAGAAAGAATCCAAAACACAGGGCTTCAACTATCTAAACAGAATAATACAACCACCTACATACCAAACCAGAACTGGGAGAGCAACCACATCTGAGCAGTTGTGGGGCTCTTAACAAATGGCTACTCAGAATCCTGTCCAGGAAATCACAAGGTTCCTCTTATGAGTGAACCCCCAAAGTAAAATACCAAACTCCCAGTATATATAGTTTTCAACTAATATGCTCAGAGCCAGAAGGCACCACAAACCTCATGACACAGTGCCTAATTAACTTAGTACAAAAAGGCATGAAAGTCTTCCTACATTGCTTGGCAAGCCTTCCCATAAGCAAGCCTCCCCTTAAGCAAGTTCATCCTTGGGCAAGTTCCTCCTCCCCCAGTAGGCTCTACATGACTCAGGATATATCACAGCTGTGATTGCAACAAGACATCTGTGATTGACATGTGGTCACATAGGCCTGTTAATGGACAGGGAAGATTTTCCTACTCCATTAACATTATAACAGGTTTAAATCTTTTTCTATTGGATAAATTGTGTAGATTTTTATGGTAAGTGTACTTTGTACTCTGCGTTGGTAAAATGACTTTTCCAGTCTTCAGTTTAATTCAGTTAAAGCATAAATTAACCACTACATCCCAGGAAGTATTGTAGGTGCTGGGAATGCATCAGAAACAATCATCTGAGGACACTTACAACTAACAGGATAAAATACTTAGTGAAAGGTTCTACCAGATTCAAGGTATTCTGAGCATCTGCATGAAAACTATGGTTCATAAATCTTCATAGATGATAGGGAATCGAGTAAAAAAATACTTGAGACAAAAAATAAATTTTGCAAAGTTGAAGGATATAAAATAAACCCACATAAACCTTCAGCATTCCTGTATTTTTCTAATGAAATTCAACAGCAAGAAATAGAAAGAGAAATCCCATTTAAATATACTGTAGACATTATAAAATATTGGGAATCTACCTGCCAAAACCCAGTAACTATATGATCACAACTATAAAACACTTTTCACGGGGCCGCTAGGTGGCACAGTGAGTAGAGTGTTGGCCCTGGAGTCAGAAGGACCTGAGTTCAGATCCAGCCTCAGACACTTAACACACACACAAACAAAAACCTAGCCGTGTGGCCTTGGGCAAGTTGCTTAACTCCAATTGCCCTCCAAAAAAGCAAAAAAAACAAAACAAAACAAAACAAATAAACAAACAAATAAACCAAAAACAAACAAACAAACAAAAAACACTTTTCACACAAATAAACTCACATCTAACTAATTGGAAAAACATCAATTGCTCATGTCTGGGTCGAGCTAATAAAATAAAATGACAATTTTACCTAAATTAAATTACATATTTAATGACATACCAATCAATTTACCAAAACAAGCAAACAAACAACAAAAAAACCTTCTTTATAGGGGTAGAAAAAATAGTGACAAAATTCATTTGGAAGAATAAAAGGTCCAGAATATCAAGGGAATTAGTGAAGAGAAATGCTAGGGAAGGTGGACTAGCTATACCAGATTTAAATCTGTATTATAAAGCAGCAGTCATCAAAATTACTTGATACAGGGTGAGGAATAGAGTAGTGAATCAATGGAATAGATTGGGTGCACAAGACTCAGAAGTCAATGACTATAGAAATCTATTGTTTGAAAAACCCAAAATACTGTGGCAGCACAGTTGGTCGGCTAGCCAGTAGTGAGAATAATGAGAGACGGTGTTATAATCAATAGTCTATTTATTACAGGACCATTTCATACAGAGCCAAAGATTCAAAGAACTCAAAGAGTATTTATGCCCCCCAAGAGAATGTAGACACCCCAAAAGAATGTAGACAATGTAGAAAGATCAAAGGAATGCAGATAACGTAGAAGGAGCCATCCTTAATCCTGTGTACTATTTACCCTTACTTAAGGTTAGTTATTTATTAGAGTATTTTTCTAGGACCAGATCCAGAGGCATAAACAAGAAAGAATACATGCCCTCTTGCTTATCTGCCCTGTAACCTTTGTAGGTAACTGTATAGGACAGGGGAGCAAAGTGAAGGGACCCCAAAAGGTTCCCTTCATAATACATCCTCTTTCTTGTCTGCCCTGTAGCTTTTCAGACAATAATATATAGAAGGGGAACATTTTATTGTTGAAGCCCATGAGACTTCTGGAAGTTCACTACATCAAAGTTTTTGGTATAATAACTCACTTTTTACTAAAAACTGCTTGGAAAACTGGAATATAGCATGGCAGACACTGGGCATAGATCATTATATAATACCATACACCAAAATCAAGTCTAAGGTTAGTTATTTATTAGGTTCATGATCTAGGTATAAAGGCTGATAATGTAAGCAATCTCAGAAAGGAAAGAATAGTTTACCTGTCAGATTAGTGGAGAGGGGAAGACTTTATGACCAGACAAGAATTAGAGAGCATTATAAAATGCAAAATGGATAATTTTGATAGCATTAAATTGAAAACCTTCTGTACAAACAAAGTCAATGTAACCAAGATTAAGAGGGAAGGAGAAAATTAGGAAAGAATATTTTTTTCATTTTCTTTTTTTTTTCCAAATGCTTTATTAACTTCTGGTTTATATCATTCATTTCCAAGAGATTTTGAGTTACAGTTTTTTTCCCCATTTTTCTCTACCCCCCACACCAGAATGGCAGGCCCACAGGATATCCCCTCACCCCATCTGTTCTCTCCCATATCTTTTCCCATACCCCTTTCAACTTTTTCAGTAGGGCAAGGTGAATATCTGTGCCCCAATGCCTGTATGCCTTATTTCCCAATTATATATAAAATAGTATTAATAATAGTATTTATACATTTTTAACATTTGATTTTAAAACTTTGAATTACAGATTTATTTCCTTCCTCCCTTGTCACCCACCCTTACTGGGAAGATAAACAATTCAGTATACATTGTACATGTGTAGCGATGCTAAACATTACCATAGTAGATATAATTTAAAAGACTGACTATATTTCCCTCCCTCCTATCCCACGTCTTGGTTTATTCCCTACTTTGATCCTGTTCTTTTTCAAAAGTGGCTGCTTCCGACTTCCCTCCCCTCCATCCTGCCCTACCTTCCACCCTCCCACTCTCATCCTCTTCCCACCTAATCTCCTATAGGGTGAGATAGCCTATTTAGTGTGTATGTCTTTCCCTTCCTAAGTCAAATTGAATGAGAATAAGTATGACTCATTCCCTTTTGCCTTCCTGTTCTTCTCCTCCATTGTAACAGTTTTCCCTTACCTCTTCTGTATGAGATAGTTTACCCCATTCTGTCTCTCCCCATCTTCTCTTTTTATATTCCTCTCTCACCTTTCAATTTCACCTTTTAAGTAACATCCCTTCCTATTAAATTTGACTTGTGCCATCTATCCATGTATACCTGTAAACATGTATACACACATTCATATATGAATTCATATGCCCATATACCCTTCTTCAACTATTTTCATACTGAGGAAAGTTTCATCAGTTACAGTTAACATTTTTCCATGTAGGAATGTAAATAGTTCAACTTTGATAAGTTCACAATGATTTCTTTTCCGATTACCTTCTCAAGCATCTCTTACTTCTTGTGTTTGAGTGTCAAATTTTCTATTCAACTCTGTTTTTTTTTTCCTCAAGAATGCTTGAAAGTCCTCTATTCCACTGAATGACCATAATTTCCCATGAAACATGGTAGTCAGTTTTGCTGGGTAGGTGATTCTGGGTAGGTGATTCATCCCAGCTCTATTGCCCTCCACAATATTATATCCCAAACCCTTCAATACCTCAGTGTAGAAGCTGCCAGATTCTGTGCTATCCTGATTGTGTCTCCACAGTATTCAAATTGTTTCTTCATAGTTGTTTGTCATATTTTTCCTTGATCTGGAATTTCTGGAACCTAGGAGTTTTCTTTTTGGGATCTTTTTCAGGAGGTGATTGGTGGATTTTTTCACCCTCTATTTTGCCCTCTGTTTATAAAATATCAAGGCAATTTTGCTTGAGAAATTCTTGAAGGATAGTTTCTGGGTTCTTTCTTTGATCATGGTTTTCAGGTAGTCCAATAATAATCTTTCCTGGATCTATTTTCCAAGTCAGTGGTTTTTCCCATGAGATATTTCACATTGTCTTCTATTCTTTCATTTGTTTTCATCAGCTTAACAGCATTTTGATTTCTCCTAAAGTAACTAGCTTCCATTTGCTTTAGTCTAATGCTGAAGGAATGGATCTCCTCAGTGAGCTTTTGAAATTCTTTTGCCATCTGGCAAATTTGGCTTTTTAAGGCATTCTTCTCCTAATTGCCTTTTTGAGCCTCTTTTGCCATTTGAGTTTGTCTATTTTTTAAAGTGTTATTTTTCTCAGTCAGGCTGTTGACTCTCATTTCATATTTTTCTTGCATCTTTCTCATTTCTCTTCCAGATTTTACTCCCACTTCGCTAACATCCTCCTTAAGGTCTTCTGTGACCTGTAACCAGCTTGAATTTTCATTTAGGGCTTTTGGTACAGTATTTCTTACCTCCCAGTCCTCCCCCTGTTCCATGCTTTGATCCTCTTTGCCCCCAAAATAGGAGTCTAATGTAGAATTTTTCTGTTTATTTTGTTTCGGTTGCCTAGGCATGTTGCCACTCAGTTACTTGAGTTTTAGGCTTCTTGCCACAGTAGGACTCAGCCACCATCCAGGGGAGCTTCTGTCCCAAATGCTGGGATTTCCTCAGCTGCCAGAGGTATTAGTTGGGTTGCCTCTTTGAAGCCTCACTCTGGCAATTTGGTTACATACCCCAAGCCTTCCAGCTCAGACTGCAATACACATAGAAATAGGTTAAAGCAAGAGCTATTATCACCCCCCCCCCCTGCAAGACTGATTTCTGGACTCCCCCACAGTTTGCAGGCCAGGAGCTGAAGCTGCAACATGGCAGGCTGCATTGTGGCTAATCAGCAGCTTCTAGCCACCAGGGAAAGAGGCCAACACACTCCAACAACCAGTCCCAAATTCCATAGGGCACTGACTTCTCACTTTGTCCTAGGCATCTATGTGTTCATAATCCTGGAAAAACCACATCTACGGATTTTCTGAAGTTCCTCCAGCCTGTTGCTGGTCTGGCCACCCTGGGAAAAACCTTGGAACCACATGGGCCAGGGCTGGCCTCCCAAAGTGCTGTGCTGGCCACTACCTCCCAGGCTGCTGGGCTCCTGTGCTGTCCTCATGGAGAGGCTAGCTTCTCTGTTAGCTTCTTCTCATGTTGTGGGTTCTCTAGCTCCAGAGGTTGTTCAGAGACCCAATTTTACATAAATTGAAGTGGTGTGGGCCAGAGACCAGCAAAAGTTCTGTTTCCATTCTGCTATCTTGACTCTGCCCCCCTGGGAAAGAATTTTGACAACTTTTGTCTCTGATAAAAGATTTATTTCTGAAATATACAGAGAACTGAGTCAAATCTATAAGAATACAAATCATTCCCCAATGGATAAAAGGTCAAAGGATATGAACAGGCAGTTTTCAGAGGAAGAAATTAAAGATATCTATAAGCATATGAAGAAATGCTCTAAATCACTATTGATAACACAAATGCAAATCAAAACAACTCTGATGTCCCACTTCTCACCGGTCAGATTTGCTAAGATGACACAAAAGGAAAATGACAAATGTTGGAGAGAATGAGGAAAAAAAATGGAACACCAATGCATTGGTGGTGGAGTTGTGAACTGATCCAACCATTCTGGAGAGCAATCAATGCACAAAAGGCTGTAAATAATGTCATACCCTTTGACCCAGCAATACCCCTTTTAGGGTTATATCCCAAAGAGATCATAGAAGTGGGAGGAAGACCGATACATATAAAAATATTTATAGCAGCTCTGTTTGTGGTGGTAAAGAATTGGAAATTAAGGGGATGCAAATCAGTTGGGTAAAGGCTGAACAAGTTGTGGTATATGAATGTAATGGAATACTATTGTGCTATAAGAAACAAGTAGCAGATGGACTTCATATTTACCTGGAGAGGCTTATACAAACTGGTGCTGAGTGAGAAGAGTAGAACCAGGAGAAATTTGTTCACAGAGAAGAAACATATGTTTACTGACCAACTTTGATAGACTGGACTCATCTCAGCAATGCAGGATTATACGTCAAAACCAATAGACTCATGATGGAGAGAGATGTCTACATCCAGAGAAAAAACTAGAAAGAAATGAGTTTGAATCCAAATTGAAGCAAACTACCTGATCTTTTTCTTTTTCTTGTTTGGTTTTGTTGCCTCTTTCCCATTGTCCATTCTATCTGATACATTCCTTTTTTATAACCTGAGTAATGTCTAATGTGAAAGATTTGAAGATCCTATATTTGATTGTATTCCATTATGGGTGGGGGGAGGAGAGGAGGGGAGAGAAAATTTGAAACTCAAGGGATTATGGGACTGAATCTTATAAACTAAAAGCAAACAAATTAATAAAGACCAAAATATATTTTAAAATCTTCATAGATGAATTTATTTTTACTAGTCAATTAGAAGGCATAATTTCAACAATCTGGTAATACTTTTTTTTTGGCTTTTGTGGAGTGCAATCTGGGTTAAATGACTTGCCCAAAGTCACACAGCTAGTAATTGTTAAATGTTTGAGGCTGAATTTGAACTCAGATCCTCCTTACTCCAGGGCTGGTGCTCTATTTGCTATGCCACCTAGCCACCCCAATCTGGTAATACTTAAGGAAAAAAAAAACATATTAATAGTTTGGTACTAGCCTTAAGTATGGAAGCAAATATGGGAAAGTACCTGTAGCAGTACAGAGATCTCCCCTCCAAAATTCCTTCAAATAAATGTATCAGGCTGAATATAGAGGGATCAACTTAATCAGTAAAGTTTAAGATTCTAATGTGAATAGACACTTAAATTCATTAAATAGAGGAAAAGGAGGTAGGGAGAGGAGCACTATTTGAAATTTATTCTCATTAGTTTGGAGTAAAACGGGAAGTAACTTAATCTGATAAGTATAAAAATGTATTGTGTCCTATAGGTAGTGGAAGGGTAAAGGGGGGGGTGAAAAGGAGGAGACTAAATGTGGGGATTAGAGGGGAGGGAAATAGTAGTAAGAGGAGAGGGTAGGTTAAGAAGAGGGGTCACCAGGTGGGAACACTGAGGGACAGGGCTGTCAAAAGGGAAAACCTCAAGGAGGGGAAGTGTGAAGGAAGAAACAAAAACATAAACAGGGGAGGGAATAGTATGGAGGGGAAGAGATAGATAGTCATCATTACTTTGAATGTGAATGGAATGAACTCTCCCATAAAACAGAGGTGGATAGCAGAATGGGATTAAAAAACATAATCCTACAATATTCTGTCTAAAAGAAACACATTTGAAACAAAGGTATACCCCCAGGGTAAAGGTAAATGGTTGGAAGAGAATTTATTATGCCTCAGGTAAAGTAAAAAAAAAAAAAACAGGGGTAGCAATCCTTACCTCAGATAAAGCAAAAGCAAAAATAGGTCTAATTAAAAGAGATACAGTAGGAAAATATATTCTGCTAAAAGGCACCATCAAGAATGAAGCAATATCATTACTTAATATATACACACCAAGTGGTATAGCATCCAAATTCCTAGAGGAGAAGTTAAAGGAATTAGAGGAAGAAATAGATAGCAAAACTATAGTAGTGGGGGACCTTAATCTCCCCCTTTCTGAACTTTATAAATCTTACCAAAAAATTAAAGATATCTATAAGCATATGAATAAATTTTCTAAATCACTATTGATTAGAAAAATGCAAATCAAAACAACTCTGAGATACCACATCTCTCCAGTCAGATTGGCTAAGATGACAAAACAAGAAAATGACAAATGCTGGAGAGGATGTTGACAAATTGGAAAACTAATGCATTGCTGGTGGAGTTGTGAACTTATCCAACCATTCTGGAGAGCAATCTGGAATTATGCCCAAAGGACTATAAATGATTTCATACCCTTTGACCCAGCAATACCACTTCTAAGGTTATATCCCAAAGAGATCATAGAAATGGGAGGAAGACCCAAATGTACCAAAATATTTACAGCAGCTCTTTTCGTGGTTGCAAAGACTTAGAAACTAAAGGGGTGCCCATCAATTGGGGAATGGCTAAACAGGTTGTGGTATATGAATGTAATGGAATAGTATTATGTTATTATGAAACGAGGAGGAGACGAATTTCATATTTACCTGGAGATGCTTATACAAACTGATACTGAGCAAGAAGAGTAGAATCAGAAGAAATTTGTATACAATCACAGACACATCATATGTGTGATGACCAACTATGACAGACTGGACTCTTTTCAGCAATGCAGTGAAAATTCAATCCTGAAACATTCATGAAAGAGAGAAATGCGACATCCAGAAATATAACTAGAAAGAGCTGAGCTTGAATCCTGATGGAAGCAAACTAATTGATCTTTATAGTTTCATTGTTTGGTTTTATCTCTTCTTTACCATTTTTCATCCCACCTAGTAAAATACGCCTTTGTAATTGGACTAATGTCTAATATGAATGTATTTGCAGATCCTATACTGGACTATATGCTGTAATACGGTGTGTGGGGAAGGAAGTAAAGGAAAATTGAAAATGAAGGAACTATGGAATTGAATCTTGTTAACTGAAACTAAACTAATAAATTAATTTAAAAATATATCCATGTGACCTGCTTGAGTCACGTGGGAGTCTGAGGCATATGAGTCTGTGGTGGTAAAAGCTTGCCAAACAGGTGGAAAGGGACAGGGTACAATAAAAGGGTGGAGCAGAGCCCAGAGGAAGTTGGTCAGAGCAGTTAGACCTGAGGGAGATAATGGAAGAAGGCAGTCAGCTATGAGTGTTTGTTTGTGGGAAGGCCTTAGCAGAATGAAAGTTTGGGGATGGCAGTGCCTCCTGCAGTGTTATTTTGTATAGATTTCCTTGTTGCTATCATGCATTTAGCTTTATGTGTTGGGATATGGCTTTTTAGTGATTTAATGAATTGTTTGCTTCTGTCTTAAATATGGAGAGCCTGTTTTATTTTGTGATTCCTAACTGTGCTGTCATATTCATAGTCACTGTCAGTGCTATGGATATTCCCTTGGAATAAATGAAGAAAACTCCAAATGGGGTTATCAAAAATGATTGAACAACTATAAACTAACCATAGGCCACTCTAGCACCCAGGGATAGTTTGTGTACCACAACATGAAAAGTTTGCAGATCCATACCAGAGAAGAAGGATGACGTCAACCTGAATTTAAATGAAGACAGTCAACAAAACAAAATCTTTAATCAACTCAAGGGAATTTTATCTAGGGGTGTGACATATGTGCTGGGATGCCTAAGAAAGGGGCTGGAAACAGGGTTCACATAGGGTCCTAAGGCAGAGAGAAGGACTAAGCTGCTTCTGGAAGGGGTTAGGCATTTCACAATTTCTTTTGCTTTTTTGCTTTTTGGAGGGCAATTGGGGTTAAGTAACTTGCCCAAGGTCACACAGCTAGCTTTTTGTTTGTGTGTGCGTTAAGTGTCTGAGGCCGAATCCGAACTCAGGTCCTTCTGACTCTAGGGCCAATGGTCTACTCACTTCGCCACCTAGGTGCCCCTGCATTTCACACTTTCACAAGGTAAGTAGTTTTCCTTAACAAATAAAAGTTCTGAAAGAAGGAGGGGAGAGTTTGGGAGATCAACAAAATAATCAGAGGATGAAAGTGACATGGTTTGTTTAGGCTTAGGCAATTCATTGGCCTGGGAATATAGTCCAGTGCAGTTTCAGTCAGTTTTTACTCAACTGTGTTTGTCATTTCTTCTTCTTGTTCAAGATGAATTCTGGAATTTCATTAATGACCAAAAGAAATACCAGGTATTCAGTGTTGTGCTGGACAATGTTGGGTTGGGAATTTTAGTCCAGAAGCCAGAGGATAATCAAAATACTCAACCTATGATTGGTGTCAGGACAGTGGTTCACCCATGCTATCATCTGCTTCTTTTTCTGGGTCATGCAAAGTTTGATATCACAGTAGTTGACTGGGCAGTTCTTTAAGTTATTTTTTGTTGTTCTTATTTGATCCTTTTCCAGCATATATTTTTAAACTTTTAACTTTATGCTGAAGTTGTTTGTTTTTTTTTTCCTGGGATAGAAATTGCTTTGTCCCAAGTTACAGGTGCTGTTGTTTTCAGAGATAGTTCTGGGGATCTAGGGATTTTCAGTGTTTCCAAGATGATACTATTTAAGGATGGGCGTTTTCACTACCCTCCTGGAACTACAATCAAGATACTTTAGCAGCATCTAAAGTAAAGGAGTGGGTGACTTATAATATGATATTCAGAAAGATTAATATGTTTGGGTAACAACCAAGAACATCCTACCTATAAAAATAATGGGGGTAGAAATGGGGGTGGGGTAGAGTGGTGTATGGAGAGTGTGGAATGTTACTGGAGGACAAGTCTCCGGTGTGAAGGCATGCTGAGCCCTTTTAAAGGCTGCTTGTCCAACTTCAGCATTCATTTGTCACCCAGCTCTCACCTGTGACTGTAATAAGATGTAGCATTCACAGTGGAAATATCCTTGTAAAACTGTATTGACAGATGGGTTAAATCAGATCGCAGGTAACCTACAAGTGTAAAACTTGTTGGTGAACTAGGGGAGTACACACCTCAATTATGTTGAAGACTTCCCCTGGAGAAATGGGTGGATGAGAACATTATTTCCCAAAAGTAATGAAGGTGGTTGAAAGAAGCAATGTGGTGTTCTTAGAACTTGGTCACACATCAAATATAAAGCTTATCAATGGAATCTTGAGCCATGACGATTTTCTTGACATCTATCCTGCCACTGAACTTTGATGCCTCTGGAAGAGAGAGTGAGGCTGAAGAGATTGCCTCCTTAAATTCAATTCATGAAGATGGCATAGTAGAAACAGCACTTCCAAGGTGCTCTGCCCCACACTACTTCCAAACAATGTAAAAGGGGAATCTGAACAACTTCTGGAGCCCCAGCACCCACAGAATGACACAGAGAATCTAAACTTCTGCTGAGGACAGCCCAGCAGCCCTGCAGGGAGCAGCCAGCACAGCGCTCTGAAAGCGGGCAGCACAGTGCACTGGGAACCGACAGTGCAGCACTCTGGGAGCCGAGTCCAGGCCCGCTTAAGCTGCAGTTTTAGCCCCAGGGTTGCTGGGCCAGCAGCTGGCTGGAGGGACCCCAGAACACCAGCAGCTGTGGAGTTTCCAAAATTATCAGCACAGATATGCCTATGACAAAGTGAGAGGTTAGTGCCCTATGGACTTTAGAACCAGTCTTTGGGGAAAGTGTTGGCTTCCTCCCCTGGGGGCGAAAAGCTGCTGAGGAAACACAGCACAGAGGCCATTTTGCAGAATCAGTGGCAGCTCCAGCTACTGGTCTGCAAACTGTAGTGAGATCCAGAAATCAGTCTGGGGGTTAATCGATCTTGCTTTAACCTGCTTGGATCTTGATTGTGGTCTTGGCAGGAGGCCTGGGGTAGGTATCCAATTTGGAAGAGTGGGTGGAGGCTTTACAGAGGCCACCCAACCTCCAGAAGTTGTGAAGACCCCACGTTTGGGACAGAAGCTCTTCTGTGTGGTGGCAGAGTTCTACTGTGGCAACAAGCCCCAAAATCAAGTAATTAATTGGCAATATGCCTAGGCAAAGGAAACAAAATAAACAGAAAAATGCAACTTTAGACTCCTATTTTGGGGAGAACATAGAACAGGAGGAGGACTGTGAGGTCAGAAATCCTGCACCAAAATCCCCAAATGAAAATACAAGCTGGCTAGAACAGGAGGAGGACTGTGAGGTCAGAAATCCTGCACCAAAATCCCCAAATGAAAATACAAGCTGGCTACAGGCCATAGAGGACCTTAAGAAGCAGATAAAAGAAGTGGGGGAAATTGGGAAGAAAAATGAGAAAGATGCAAGAAAAATATGAAATGAGAGTCAACAGCCTGACTGAGGAAAACAACACCTTAAAAAATAGACTAACTCAAATGGCAAAAGAGGCTCAGAAAGGCAATGAGGAGAAGAATGCCTTAAAAGCCAAATTTTCCAGATGGAAAAAGAATCTCAAAAGCTCACTGAGCAGAATGATTCCTTCAGCACTAGACTAAAGCAAATGGAAGCTAGTGACTTTATGAGAAATCAAGATGCTGTTAAACAGATCCAAACAAATGAAAGAATAGAAGGCAATGTGAAATATCTCATGGGAAAATCCACTGACCTAGAAAATAGGTCCAGGAGAGAAAATTTAAAAATTATTGGACTACCTGAAAGTCATGATCAAAGAAAGAACCTAGAAATCATCCTTCAAGAAATTCTGAAGGAAAATTGGCCTGATGTTTTAGACCCAGAGGGGGAAATAGAGATTGAAAGAATCCACCTATAACCTCCTGAAAAGGATCCCAAAAAGAAAACTCCCAGGAATATTATAGCCAGGCTCTTGAATCCCCAGATCAAGGAGCAAATACTATAAGCAGCCAAGAAGAAACAATTTCAATATTGTGGAAACCAGATCAGAATAGCACAGGACCTGGCAGTTTCTACATTGAGTGATCAAAGGGCATGGAATATGATATTCCAGAGGACAAAAGAGCTGGGATTGAAGCCAAGGGTCACCTACCCAGAAAAACTGAGTATCTTCTTTCAGGAGGAAATATGGTCATTCAGTGGAATAGAGGACTTTCAAGTATTCTTGAGGAAAAACTAGAGTTGAATAGAAAATGTGACATTCAGACACATGAAGCAAGAGATGCTTGAGAAGGTAATCAGGGAAAAGAAATCAAAAGGAACTCATCAAAATTGAACTATTTAAATTCCTACATGGAAAAACAATAACTGTGTCTGATGAAACCTTTCTCTTTATGAAAATAATTGAAGAAGGCTATATGGATGTATGTATACATATGTGAATGTGTGTATATATGTTTACAGGTATACATGGATAGAGGGCACAGGTTGAATTTTGTGGGAAGGGTGAGGGGTGGGATGTGTGGGAGGAAAATATAAGCAGTCTTTTACAATATATCTACTATGGTAATATTTTGTATAGCTATACATGTACAACACATACTGAATTGCTTATCTTCCCAGAGGGAGTTGGTGAAAAGAGAGGAAGGGAATGGATCTGAAATTTGAAGTCTTAAAATTCAATGTTTCAAATGTATATAAATACTATTATTAATACTATTTTTCATGTAATTGGGAGATAAGATGTTCAGGCATTAGTGCTCAAAGATTCACCTTGCCCTAATGGCAAAGTTGAAGTGGGTATGGGAGAAGATATGGGAGAGAGCAGATTGGATGAGGGGATATCTACTGGGACTGCTATTCTGGGGTGGTGGGTAGGGAAAAAATGAGGAAAAAATTGTAACTCAAAATCTGGTGGAAATGAATGATGTAAACCAGAAGTTAATAAAGCATTTTTTAAAAAAATAATAAAGGTATGCATTTATAGAATTAAAAAAAAAACCACAATAAATAAATAAATAAATTCAATTCATGGGCTAGTCAACCATCACCCATCATCCACTCTTTCCCCCACCATTATGATGTCATTAGTCCTCTTTGAAAATTGAGGACACATAGAAGAAAAAAAAGCTTGAGTATAATCCTTCTAGGATAAATGAATAATTAATACAAAAAATAACTTTCCAGCATTACTGAAGAAAAGATAACTAAATTTAAAAAAATCAACTTTGAAAGAGAAGATTCAAAATGAGAATAAATAGGTAAACATAAAAGGAAAATAATAAATTTTTAAAAAGTTAAATTGATAACATTCTTATATAAGATAATACTTGTAACTCCTAAGAACTTTATGATTGTTAGGATAGTTAAAAGGAGTATACATAGGTCAAGGGGACTGGTATGAATTAAACATGGTGGGTTGATTTTTAAAAAATGTAAGCATGAGAAGGAAAAATGCACTGGGAGAAGGATGAAGGGGGAAGTATAAAGAGCATAACAGGAGAAGCTTTTAGAGTGAAGGTGGAAGGCAATGCTTGAATTTTGTCCTAATTGGAACTGACTTCTATAGGTATAGAAATAAATTTTACCATTTTGACTGTAGGAAGGGAAAGACAGGAAAGGAGGGGTTAATAAAAAGGAAAGCACGTTAATGAAGGCAGTGGTCAGCAGCTAAACAACCTTTTAACGAGTGATGAATAAAAAAGGCAGTAGTGTGGGGCCTAGGCTTTCTACTCTTTACATTAGGTGCATTTAACTAGAAAATAAACAAGAAAGAAGGAAGATGAATAGAATTTTAGAACATAAAGATATGGAAGATCTCAGGAGAAAATTGAATAGCAATAGAAAGGAATATACTCGGTACCTTCAAAAATTGACCAAGCTTTAGGCCATAAAACTCTCACAGTCAAATTCAGAAAATTAGAAATATTAATTGCCTTGTTTTCCTCTCATAATGCAATAAAATCACATTCAATAGAGTTCATAAATACATAGATTAAAATTAATAGGAAATGAAATAGTACAATCCTAAAGAATTTGAAGGTCAAAGAACAAATTATGGCACCGATATATAACTTAATTACAGAAAATGACCACAATAAGACAAAATACCAAAATTTATGGGGTGCATCCAAGGGAGGACTTTTGGGAAAAATTATATCTCTAAATGCTTACATCAATAAAATTATATCTCTAAATGCTTACATCAATAAAATAAAGAAGGAAGCTTGAGGGCTTGAGCATGAAGCTAAAAACCATGAAAAAAGAACCAATTAAAAAAAAAATTGAAGACTAAGTTGGAAATTATGAAAATCAAAGGCAAGATTAATAAAATTGAAACGGGGGGCGGAGCCAAGATGGCGGAGTAGAAACAGCTCGTCCAAGCCTCTCTGCCCCCAGATTCTCCACAAACTATGTAAAAAAGGACTCTGAAAATCTTCTGGAGCCCCAGCACCCACAGAACGACACAGAGAAGCTAACCTCCCACTGAAGACAGCCCAGCACCCTGCAGGAAGGACAAGCGAAGTGGTCTGGGAGCCGGCAGCCGAGCCCAGGTCCACATGAGCCGAGGTTTTAGCCCCAGGGCGGCAGGGCCAGCAGCCGGCTGGAGGAACCCCAGAACACCAGGAACTGTGGAGATGCCAGAATTATCAACATAGACTTGCCTAGGACAAAGTAAGAGGTTAGTGTCCTATGGACTTTGGGACCTGTATTTGGGGAATGCGTCAGCTCCCTCCCCTGGGGGCTAGAAGCTGCTGAGGAGACACGCCACTGTGTAGTTTTCAGAGGCATTTCCGGCTCCCAGCCTACAAATCGTGGGGAGATCCAGCGATCAGTCTTGGGGGGTAATCGCTCTTGCTTTAACCTCCCTGGATCTGGATTGTGATCTAGGGTGGAAGTTGTGGGTGGGTTTACAGCTTGCCAGAAACGGAAGTTGCCCCCCACACGTTCGGGACGAAAATTCCTCTATCTGGCCTTAAAGCCATAGTGTGGAAACAAGCCCAAAAGTCAAGCAATTAAGTGGCAACATGCCAAGGCAAAGGAAACAGAAAAATGCAACCCTAGACTCCTATTTTGGGGGCATAGAGCGGGAAAAGGACTGTGAGGTCAGAAGTCCTGCTCCAAAAGCCCCAGGGGAAAACATGAGCGGGTTGCAGGCCATAGAGGACCTTAAGAAGGACTTTAAAAATCAAATAAGAGAAGTGGAGGAAAAATTAGAAAGAGAAATGAGAAGGATGCAGGAAAAGTATGAAATGAGGGTCAACAGCCTGACTGAGGAAAACAACACCTTAAAAAATAGACTAGCTCAAATGGCAAAGGAGGCCCAAAAGGGCAATGAGGAGAAGAATGCCTTAAAAAGTCGAATTTGCCAGATGGAAAAAGAATCTCAAAAGTTCACTGAGGAGATTCATTCCTTCAGAGTTAGACTGGAGCAAATGGAAGCTAATGACTTTATGAGAAATCAAGATGCTGTTAAGCAGATCCAAACAAAGGAAAGATTAGAAGGCAATGTGAAATATCTCATGGGAAAAACCACTGACCTGGAAAATAGATCCAGGAGAGACAATTTAAAAATTATTGGACTACCTGAAAGCCATGATCAAAGAAAGAACCTAGAAATCACCCTTCAAGAAATTCTCAAGGAAAACTGCCCTGATGTTTTAGATCCAGAGGGCAAAATAGAGGTTGAAAGAATCCACCGATCACCTCCTGAAAAAGATCCCAAAAAGAAAACTCCCAGAAATATTATAGCCAGGTTCCAGAATCCCCAGATCAAGGAGAAAATACTACAAGCAGCCAGGAAGAAACAATTTCAATATTGTGGAAACACAATCAGAATAGCCCAGGACCTGGCAGCTTCTACACTGAGGGATCGAAGGGCATGGAATATGATATTCCAGAGGGCAAAAGAACTGGGAATGAACCCAAGGGTCACCTACCCAGCAAAACTGAGTATTTTGTTTCAGGGGAAAATATGGTCATTCAGTGGAATAGAGGACTTTCAAGCATTCTTGAGAAAAAACCAGAGTTGAATAGAAAATTTGACATCCAGACGCAAGAAGTAAGAGATGCCTGAGAAGGTAATCAGGGAAAAGAAATCGAAAGGAACTTATCAAAGTTGAACTATTTACATTCCTATATGGAAAAGCAATATCTGTGACTGATGATATCTTTCCCACTATGAAAATAATGGAAGAAGGGGGTGTGGTCATACGAATACATATGTGAATGTGTGTGTATATGGTTACAGTTATATATGGATAGAGGGCATAGGTTGATTTTGTTGGGAAGGGAGAGTACTCAAGGGATGAAATTATGAGGTGAGAGAGGAAAGTGGCAAGAGGAGATGGGGAGAGACATGGTAGGGTAAACTATCTCATGTAGGGGAAGTGGGTGCAAAGGAGGGGGAGAATAAGGAAGGCTAAAAAGGCAAAACCACATTCACATTGAATTTGGTTCAGGGAGAAAATGACATATATACTAAATGGGATATCTCAACCTGCAGCAGGATAGGGGGAAGGGGGATGAGAGGAGAGATGATGGATGGGAGGGCATCCTTGGGGTGAGGGGAGGTTGGAAGTACTCACTATAGAAGAGGGACAGGATCATGTAGGGAATGGACCAGGTGGGGGGTGGGATGAGTGGGAGGGAATTATAAGCAGCCTTGTACAATATATCTACTATGATAATGTTTTGCACAGCTAGACATGTACAACATATACTGAATTACTTATATACCAAGAAGGAATGGGTGACAAGGGAGGAAGGAAATGGATCTGAAATTCAAGGTCGTAACATTAAATGTTTCAAATATATATATAAATACTATTATTAATACTCTTTTGCCTATAATTGGGAGATAAGATGTGCAGGCATTGGGACACAAAGATTCATCTTCCTCTAATGGAAAAGTCGAAGGGGGTATGGGAGAAGGTATGGGAGAGAGCAGATTGGAGGAAGCGATATCTTGTGGGACTGCTATTCTGGGAGGTTGGGTAGGGGAATAATGGGGGGAAAATGATTGTAACTCAAAATCTGGCGGAAATGAATGATGTAAAACAGAAGTTAATAAAGTATTTGTTTAAAAAAAATGATAAAAAAAATAAATAAAATTGAAACTAGGAAAACCACCAAACTGACAAATAAAACTAGGATCCATAAAAACACTACAAAACAGCTAAACTATTGCTTAATCCAATCATAAAAGAAAGACAACGAAATTGCCAGTATCAAAAATGAAAAGCGTGATTTACCAGCAATGAAGAAAAATTAAAGTAATTATTAGAAGGTATCTTGTCAACTATATGGTAATTTATTTGACAGTCCATATGAAATTGATAAATATTATAAAAATGTAAATTGCCCAGATTACCAGAAGAATAAATAAAATATTTAATTAACAGTATCTTAGAAAAAGTAAAAGGAAAAAAATAACATCAATGAGCACCCTAAGAAAACATTTCCAGGACCAAATGGATTTACTGATGTATTTTACCAAACGTTTTAAGGACAATTGGTTCCAATATTACAAAAATTATTTTGAAAAAGTACAAAAAGAAGTCCTACCAAATCCCTTCTACAATACAAATATGATACTGATACCTAAACCAGGAAGAACAAAAACAGAGAAAGAAAACTATAGATCATTTCCTTAATAAATATTTCTGTAAAAATTTAAATAAGATGCTAGTGACATTATAGTAATATATCACAAAAATCATATCCTATAACAGGAAGCACATGACTATATAAATAGATGTAGAAAAACTTTTTGATAAAATATTCCTTTATTTTATGAACTCTAGAAAGCATAGTAATAAATGGAGCTTTTCTTAAAATGATAAGTAGTATCTATCTAAAACCATCAGGAAGTGTTATCAGTAATGGGGATAAGCTAGAACCCTTTCCACTAAGATAACCAAAAATGGTTTCATATTGTATTTAAAATTTTAATATTTAATATATAACATAAATTTAATATTTTACCAGACTTGCTAGTTATAGCAATCGAAGAACAAGAAATTAGTATAGGTAATGAGGAAAGAATTATCACTCTTTACAGATGATATGATAATATGCTAAGAGAATAATTGAGTATTGCCTAAAAATTAGTGAAAATAATTAACAACTTCAGCTATGTGGTAGGATATAAAATAAGCACACAGAAATCATCAGGCTTTCTATAATTTACCAAAATGTCCATCAAGTAGAGAAAAAAATAAGTGCCATTTAAAATAACTTGCAATGAGGGGCAGAGTCAAAATGATAGAGGGAAGACAGGACTCACCTGAGCTTTACCAAATTCACCTTCAACCAACTTTAAAATAATAGTGAAAAATTAATTCTAAAGCAGTAGAACCTACAGTCGTTTTGTTGAGATGAAAAAATTTTCCAGCAATTTCCTAACACAATTTAGAAGGTTGGTAAGAATGTTCAGTCCTACTGGGGTGGTAGTGGAAATCAATGCTGCATAAGGCAGTCCCTGGTAAGCCTGCAGCAGGCATTGGGGCAACTCAATCAGCATAAGTGCTTCCAGATCTCTAAGATGGTAAGGTGTAGCAGCAACCATACTGGCATACTCTGGATGACTACTATCACAGGTTCTCAGATCTGCTTTGCTAGGAAAGATAGCTGTTTAAGAGGTAAACATTTTTTTTTAATTATATTCCTTAGTTCTGGGGAAAAGTCAGCACCCTGAAATTCAGAGAAAATTCAAATGAAAAATAGAGAAAATTAAAAGAAATAAAGACTAACAGACAGGTCTTCTTCTTCTTCTTCTTCTTCTTCTTCTTCTTCTTCTTCTTCTTCTTCTTCTTCTTCTTCTTCTCCTTCTTCTTCTTCTTCTTCTTTTAAAGCAATTGGAGTTAAGTAACTTGCTCAAGGTTACACGGCTAGTCATGATTTATGTGTGGGTGCTCATTTTCTGAGGCCGGTTTCGATCCTGGGTCATCCCAACTCTGAGGCCGGCGCTCTTACTCACTGCGCCACCTAGCCACCCCTAAGACAGGTCTTCTAATTGTCTGAGAAATTAGCACAGACCAAAAGACAGATCCAACTTTCTGATCAAGGCAATACAAACATAGATACCAGAGAGAGAAGCACCAACATATGGGTTATTCAAAATTGAGAAGCTCCTTAATAGCTATGCAGAGTATCTCTTCCAGTAAGTGAACCCCAAAGTACAATACTAACCTCAGAGCACATACACCCTTTTTAGAGTCAGAGGGTATCACAACCTTCCTGACTCAGTGCCTAGTTAGAAATTGACAAAAGCTGTGCAAGCCTTTCTAAGAGCAAGCCTTCCCTAAGGAATCTTCCCTTAATGGGCCCCACATGAGGAATATTAATGGGTGGGGAAGACCTTATATCCCATTAAGATTACAAAAGGGCATCAGACAAATGGTCAGGAGATTACAGGGGGTCTTTTGCTGGCACTGTGTGTTGGAATCTTTTGCATTGTTTGTTTCATTATAAGCTTGAATTGTGCAAGTGGAAGCTAAGTACTCCACATGACATTAAGAAATAATCCAACGTAAGGAAAGGAATGAAAAAATACAAGAAATTATGAAATATATCATTGGAAAAAAAACTGATCTGGAAAATAGAAGAAGGGGAAATCATTTAAGAATAATTGGAATATTTGAAACACATGATAAAAAAAAGACTAGAAATAATATTTCAATAAATTATCATGGAAAATTTCACTGATAGATCCAGGAATAAAATACAAATAAAAAATCCACCAATCACCTCTTGAAAGAGACCCTTAAATGGAAACTCCCAGAAATATTGCAACCAAATTCCAGAGTTTCCAGGTCAACAAGAAAATATTTCAAGCTCCCAGAAAGAAAGCAATTCCAATATTATGGGATCAACATCAGGATCAGTCAATATTTAACAGCTTCCACATTAAAGGAAAAGAAGTCTTGGAATATGATAGTCTGAACGGCAAAGGAGGTAGACCAACAATCACCTACCTAGCAAAAATGAGTATAATCCTGCTGGGGAAAAATGTATATTAAATGAAGTACAGGAATTCCAAGAATTACTGATGTAAAGGAAGACATTAAATAGAAAATTTTACTTTCAAATACAAGACTCAAGGGAAGAATAAAAAAGTTAACATGCTTCAAAAAATCATAAAGAATTTAACATTATTAAACTGTTTACATTCCAATGCAGGGAAACCATACTTGCCACTCCTAAGAACCTTACCATTGTAGGATGAATTAATGTAAATATTATATATATATATATGTATATATATATATATATACATACATACATACATACATACATACATACATACATACATACATACAAAGGGCAGGCATGCAATTTGAGTATGAAAGGATGATATATAAAAACAATAAAATTAAGGGAAGAGAAAGAAAGACTCTGTGGGAGAAGGAATAAAGGTTTTTGGTAAATTCTTTTTCAGTTTTGTTTGATTCTCCATGACCTCATTTAGGGTTTTCCTGGAAGAGATACTGGTGTGATTTGCCTCTTTTTATCTATAGCTAATTTTTACATATAATTAATTTACACAAGTAAGGTTAAGTGACTTGTCCAGAGTCACACAATTAGTGTATGAAGTCAGATTTGAACCTATGGAGATGAATCTTCCTGACTCCAGGTCCCGCACTCTTTCCGCTGTGCCAGCTAGAGGTAAATTACCCTTCTGAGGTAAAACAGGGTAAATAATTTCATATAAAAGAAACACAAAAAAAGGTTTTACAGGGGAGAAAAATATTAGGGTGGTGGTATCAGGCAACACTTGAACTTTATTCTTTTTTTTTTATAATTTATTAGTTTAGTTTCAGTTAACAAGATTCTATTCCATAGTTCCTTGATTTTCAAATTTCCTTTATTTCCCTCCCCCCTCCCCCCACGACAGCATATAGTCCAGAATAGAGTCTGCAAATACATTCATATTAGACATTATTCCAATTACAAAGGCGTATTGTACTTGGTGGGATTAAAGATGGTAAAGAAGAAATAAAACCAAACAATGAAAAGAAAAAGATCATTTAGTTTGTTTCCATCAGGATTCAGGCTCAGTTCTTTCTAGTTATATCTCTGGATGTCGTATTTCTCTCTTTCATGAATGTTTCAGGATTGACTTATATCACTGCATTGCTGAAAAGAGTCCAGTCTGTCATAGTTGGTCATCACAGATTTGGTATGTCTATGGTTGTATATAAATTTCTTCTGATTCTACTCTTCTTGCTCAGCATCAGTTTGTATAAGTCTCTCCAGGTAATTATGAAATCTGTCACCTCCTTGTTTCTTATAGCACAATAATATTCCATTACATTCATATACCTTCTTATCAGGATTGTCTCAAAGATACACACATAGTAGGGTATAGAAATCTATCTTACACTGCAGGTAGGTAGGAGGAAAAGGGCATTAGAAAATGCAGGTGGCTGATGGAAGGTTGGGTGGATTTGGGGTAAAAGTATTCAAAAGCAAAACACTTTTAAAGAGGAGCATAATTAAAGGAAAAAGAGGATAAGTAGGGAAAAATAGGATGGAGGGAAATATACAGTAAACATAGCTGTGAAAAAAACTTTCAGCATGCTTCTCTGATGAAAAGCATCATTTCTCAAATATATAGAGGAATGAGTAAAGTTTCAAAGAAGATAAGCAAGGAGAGAGTCAAGATAATGTAGTTAAAAGCAGAGACTCACCTAAGTACTCCCCCAAATTCCTACAAATACCTCTAAAATGACTCAAAAGAAATGCTGGAGCAATACAGCTCAATGATAGCAAGGGGGGTGTACAACTGATTGGAAGATGATTAAAGGGTTCCGTTTGCTAGTACTGAGACATGACTCTATCACTTTGCCCATACTTGGATTTGGGTCCTATGTGACAGTCCCAGGGTGGGGAGAAACACTACCATAGCAGAGCTTGCACCTACAGCACAGGGGTGACCCTACTCATAATTTCAAGGTAGAAAACACTTCTCTCACCTCTTAATTCCTCTCTTACCTCTTAATTTTGTTATTTAGATATCATCCCTTCATATTCAACTCATCCTGTGCCCTCCATCTAAGTATACATGTACAGACATATGCACACACTCACATACATATTTAGACATACATACACCCTCCTATACATACATACATACATACATATGTGTGTGTGTATATATATATATATATATATATATATATATATACATGCACACACATATATACATATATATTGCCTTCAAGTATCCTCATACTGGGACAAGTCTTCAGAAGTATTATATAAATGCAGATATTTCTAATTCCAGGTTCAGCAATCTATCTATTGTGCTTTGGTCACTTCTATATGGGATACAGAGGTAAATATCAGTATCATGCTTACCCTCAAAGAAATTACTTTGGTGTTGGAGGTACAGAAATGCTTTACAATATGTGCATTAACATAAGTTAAATATATTTTGAGGATACTTAAAGCAGTACCAACTGGAAAGAACAGAGAAGGCTTTAGGGTATCTTCTGTTATAGTAATATATTATATTACTCCCACATACAGAAAGAAAAAAAAATTAGAGGTTTTGTCAATCATTCCAATTGTATACGTAGAATCTGCTGGCTTTGTAAAATTTTGATGTGGGAGTAAGGAATAATAAAGGGTTGAAAATAGCACAAGATATCAAAAGGACATCCAAATAAAGATATTCAGTAACTGGTGATTTTAAGGATAGAGTTTAGGTAGAACATTATCTTTCGATTTTTAGATTTTTAAGTCATCTTAGTAGAGATGGTAATTGGGAGACGAATAGTGTGAGGAAAAAGATAGTCCAGGACAAATCCTCGAGGGCTTTTACAAATGAAATGATCATATCCCATATGATGAGGTGATGGCACAATAAAGATAACTGAATAGCTGTGATCAGGACGAAGAATTTGAAAAGAGCAAAGTCATGGAAATGAAGAAAAGAAAGATTAGCCAAGAAACTGGGCTAGAGGATTGGATTTATTTATTTCTATTATAGGAATAAGAGAAACAATACAACATTTTTTCTCATTAACCTGAAGCAAGATCCCCCTAAAGCACACATCATAAATGGAAAGACTGCAAAAACATATGACTTGTGTTTGAGAAAATGTACACATGGTACATGTGTAGCCAGAACACTTCTATGGAAGAACAAATTTTCTCTAACACTGCAGGCCACCAATATCATTTCCTAATAATTCTCTCTCAAACTCTGTCTCTCTCTCCTTATAGATTTTTAAGAACTTCTGAACTTAGCAAATATCAAATAAATGTGCTCTTATATACAGAAAGTAGAACAGAAAATGAAGGTTGTAGAGAAAATTACAAATCTCTCTTATGTATATTATTTCTGTTCCTATTAAGCATGTCATAAATTTATCATATAACATATAACTGCCCTTATCTGTGATTTCTCCTGGCTGTAAAGTAATTGAAAGTAACATTTAATTTCTCAAGCTAATAATCTTTGAGCAACCTCTGAAGTTTAGTAGAGTGTTATGGTTAGAAGCCCATATGTAAGAAGTTGAAAAATGGGTAATAAAAAAGTGGAGGTGGAGAGATAATTTACTCTCTAGGAGCTTGGCAGAGAAAAGGAAGAGACATATGAAATGATACCATTTTGAATTCAAGTGAAGTCTTTGAGATTATTTTTAATGGTGGAAAACTTGTCATTTTTATAAGCAATAGGAGAGAAACCAGTAAAAAGGGAGATGGTGAAGAGAGTCAATAATTCAAGCTTCCAAAAGAGATAGGAGGACAGGGGATCAAGGGCACAAGGAAAGGCATTTGGTTTTGACCTCTTATTCATATACTGAAAGAAAGGAGGAGCAGAAAGTCTGTGTTGTTCTATGTAGAGGAAATGAGGGATCTTATGATGATCTGTCTTGATTTTCTGAGTTAAATAGGAAAGTTTATGTGTTGAGAGGTTTGGGGGTGGTTAAGGAAAACACGAAGATCTTGAAGAGAGAGGAATATTGGAAGAACCACTGTAGGAAATTGGCACCAGTAAGAAAAATTATATTTTAATCATTGTGAAGATGTCTGGAGGAAAATAGGAAATTTTCTCCAGTAATGTTCAGCAACAAGCACATAAGATAGGAGAATGTAGATGAAATGGATGACTCATAGTTGAGGCTGAGCAGCAAACAAATGGTGAAAAGATAAAGACAAAAAGGATTAAAGAATGGCAGTTGGTGAATGATTAAACTAATCAACTATAGCGTCAAAATATAAATAAGGAAGGGAAACCGGAGAATCAAGGAATGGAATGACTGGGGAACAAGAACATCCTATTGTATGGAATTTACTTTGTTCATCAGATTATGATAAATTTTCTATCTAATGATACCACATCTACCTCAAACCTAAAGGGTTACACTGGCACAGAGGAAATAAAAGTCTGAAAAAGAAACTTACATTTGGATGTAAGAAATGCCAGGGGAGGGGAGGGTACTCAATGAAAAGAAACCAAACAACATCTATAGACCTGATGGACAATGTGGTTTAAAGATACATTTTGAAAATAGAATTGACAGACTCCAGAATGAGTACATTATTGTTGATGTCTTCTTAGATTCAAGACTAATCCCCATTTAAGGAGGTGTTTGTGTGTGTGTGTGTGTGTGTGTGTGTGTGTGTGTGTGTGTGTGTGAGGGAGACAGAGACAAAGAGAGGCAGACAGAGACAGAGAGAGAGACATTGAGGGGGGAGAGAGAGAAGAGGCAGTGAGAATCATATTTTTAGATGATAGCATCCAAAAAGGCTATCCTGAATCGATAAATTTATATGTCGGCCTGATATTTCCCAGATATGTGAATATAATATTGGAGACACATTCAGTGTAACATTCTTTTGGCATTTAAATAAAGATGACAGGGACTCTCTAATGCTGCATAATCAGAGATCATGGGTGTTAGGAAAAGGAATATCAATAAAGCCCAGATCTTTTAAAACAGAGAAAAAATGGAATACTATAAAGACTATCACTTTATTTTTAAGGCTTATATCCTTTGTCTCATTAGAGGCACAAGTGATAAACTTCTATTTAAATGAATCTCATTTTCCTAAAATTACTTACATGGTCATATATAATACACTAAGTTCCCCTTGAAGCATATGTCTCACTCATCCATATTTCATGAGAAGTTTTATCCTCCAAGTTAGTTTCAAATAGTGCTGAATCCCATGGCTTTGGTGCAACAGAAATAAAGGTCTTGTTGTAAAAACAAAACCTCATGGTAATTATTCTAATGACACTTTAACAAGGACAGTAATAAAATAATCTCCTTGTTACATTTGACTAGCATTAGCATACATTTTCACCTATCTATGGCTCTTCTTTTTATCAGTGGATAGGGTAAATGTTTTTTTTTTTCTGATTTTGTATTTCAGAACATAAGGTGCTTGAATGATACTGATTAATATTGGACAAATTAGCCTATAAGAGAATATTTGTAGCTACATGATTATAAAGAGGAAAAAGAAAGTACCAAAATGTCCCTTTGGACTTATCAAACAGCTAGAAATAGACCTGGGTCCACAAGGCATGATAAGGCAATGTAAAGAAGCAGACATCTATTTATGTAATGCAGTGTCTTTCTCCCCCCTGCCATGTTGGCTGATATAAAATAGTGTTTGAATGATAATAAGCACAAAAGAAATGTTCAGTGATACACACACACACACACACACACACACACACACACACACATCTTTATAGTTTCGATATATTTTGTGGAAAATTTACCTTTACCTCATGTCAAGACTATTTTAAGATGACTCAACCTTTTTTGCTATTTCTCACCAAACTTGGAATGTGATTAAAGAAACATGAATCCCATTTGTCAGCTTTTGAAAATAGACTCTCTTATTTGAATGAAACTCATCCAGAAAGAGTATGAAAAATTATAGTTCAGGAACTACCCAGAGAGCCCTGAAGCAATAGGCTTTTATTGGAATTTTTTTCCTTTCTTCTAATTCTGGAAACAGAAATAAGATTGAAAGAAGTTGATGATGCTTGATGACAGTAGAGGGGTGTGTGTGTGTGTGTGTGTGTGTGTGTGTGTGTGTGTGTGATTGTGTGTGTGTGTGTGTGTGTGTGTGTGTGTGTCTTAGGTTAAAAACCTTTCTACTCATTTTGAGGGAGTAGGGGAAAAAGGATGTAGAGAAAGTGAAAGAATGAGCCAGAAAGAAGCATGTGTTCTGCTCAACAGGCTAAATTAATATTTATGTTGTTGAAATATTAGAGGCCTTGGAAAATTATTCATCTAAAAGGGTCATAATTATAATGGTGGCAGCAATTGAAATGTAAATCCTAGTGAATAGGAAGAGGGACTTGTTTTCATTGTGCCAGGGGCACCCTGCCTAGCTGCCACAGCTGCAATTGATCATTTCAAATCAAAGTGAGAGGGAGATGTCTCTGGTGGCTCAACTGGGGAAAAAGCAAATGCAGAAAGAAACTCTCTTCTCCCATTCCATTATTAAAAGTATGCACTACAATGAATCTCCCCTCTCTTGAAATTTTGGTCCTACTCAACTTTTGCACGAAAAATAAAAAGTTTTCCAAATCCGTAAATTCTATAAAATACTTTAAAATTCCTCTAAACTAAGCAGTTTCTCCTTTCTTGGCACTACTGAAACAAACAGAGTTTGAAACAAATGTGAATTTGATGATTAAATGTGAGGCATTCCTAAACCCTTTGATGACACCATTGAGAGTGAAGGTCTTTTTTGGCTATTGGTTTTGAAGAAAATGAATATGCCAATTACATTGGTAAATCAACTATAAAGAGGAATAGAGAAAGAAAGGAGGGAGAACAATGTAGAAGGAAACATAGTGTGACTTATGAAGTATATCTGTAAGAGGCATCAAATAACTTCACACAGAGTCTTCAGCAGTCTGCACTACAAATAAGAGGATAACATGTTCAAGCCCCCAAATATTGCTGACTGTATAGACATTTCTTAAGGTCCATTAAATTCTATTTGACATACATTTAACAAGATTTAATCACAGATGCCAGTCTGCCATCCAACCCATTAATCTAGCTGTTTTTCCTAAGAAAATTGTATTTAAAAAGATCTTTTTTACTCAATTTAATTTAGTCATCCTTTAAATTTCATGTATTTATCATGTAAATGAGCCTTATTTGCAAAAGAAAAGCATGAGACAGTGAAATAAATAGTTATTTCATTAAAATGGATACAAAAAACCCCTGTGATTAGGGTAATTAATTTGCACACTAAAAGCTATCTTCCTAGTTCAGATCATTAATATTGATGGCTTTCAATTTTGTTCTCAGAAACATTCCTTGAAATATATTAAAAACCAGCAAACAGGGTTGAAAAAGTAGCCTTGGAGGTTGGAATAGAAAATGAGACTTCACTGACTAGTGAGCAATTTTCTTGGCCTTTAATTCATAGTTAGAAGTAGAGAGCTGGCAGTCCTGTGTTCTATGGTAAACTTAGCTAACTATATTGAGTGACTGGGTGTAGTTTGTTTTGTGGCAAGTGTCACTTATCAATGCCTGTCACATATTGATGTGTGCCCTTTTTTAGAGAGAGAAAAACACACCATTTAAATTGCAAAATAATATTACAGGAGATTATGTCTAGTTACCACATGCTGCTGTGCATAGTATTGCCAGATAACAAGGCAGAGTCTGTCAATATACCTTGCTCATTAGATTTTTATCTACATATTATGCAAATTGAGTTGAACAGGCTTTTACTTTGATGCCTCTCTGCCACAAGTTTTAGGTAAAACATACTTTTTTGTTTTTGCTCTGTTCAGCAGATTTAGTCTGACAAAGACCTTTTAGAAAACACGTCACATCAAGGTTGCACACTATCAAATGAAGTTGTAGATAAACTTAGCAAAATCAAATCCTAGGACAATTAAAAACAAACAAAAAACCTAAACTGTTACTGGACTCAGTCAAACTCTATTATGGAATAAAATTCCTTTTAGACTATAATGTGCAATTAAATAATATACACATGTATTTCACATAAGAACTTGTTATATATCCAATATTGAAGATATATAAGGGAGTAAATGGGAGATCATATCACATCTTTTGTAAATCATTGTGGTGAGAGAGGGCCAAGCAGAAAAGACCTCTCACAGAAAATGGGTTCTGTGCTGAGTCTTGAAGGAAGCAAGGGAATGATGATGAGAAAAGAGTAGGAAACCAGTGAAAAGGCAGAAAGCAAGGAAATGGAGGATCATGTGCCAGAACCAGCTAAAAGGACAGTCTCACTATGCATGTGGAGGAGAGTAAAGTATAAGAAGACTGGAAAGGAACAAGCCATCAGGATGGGAAGGAATTTTCAAAAGTCAAATAGTATTGTACATTACATCCTGGAAGGAGCCATTGGAGTTTATTGAGCAAGGGCTGGGGAATAACATGGTCAGACTTGTACTTTAGAAAGATCACTTTGTAAGCTGAATGAAAAGTAGATTGGAGTGGGGAGAAACTTGAGGAAGAAAAAGCAACCCAAAGTTAATATCTACATCATCTACTTAGATCTATATAGATATCAGTGATATATCTACATTTATTTAGCTATATCCATATTTTAGCTAGGTAGGTAGATAAAGAGGTAATTGATACATAGATAAAATGTGAAGGTAGAAAGAGTAAAATAGATTATATACAATCTAAGAGATTTTATATGTGTGGGGTAATCATGTAAGTATTTATATTTAACCTTGTTTTATAGAGTATATAGCATCTTTTTTTTTTTTGCTTTTTGGTGGGCAATTGGGGTTGAGTTGCTCAAAATCACATGGCTAGTAAGTGTGTCAAGTGTCTGAGGCCAGATTTGAACTCAGGTCCTCCTGACTCCAGGGCTGGTGCTCTATTCACTTTTCCAACCTGGCCACACTAAGTATATTATACCTTCTGTAAGTTTGAGAATTGGGTTTTGGGGGTGGCTAGGTGGCACAGTGAGTAGAGCATCGGCCCTGGAGTCAGAAGGACCTGAGTTCGGATCTGGCCTCAAACACTTAACGCACACACAAACAAAACTTAGCCATGTGACCTTGCGCAAGTTACTTAACCCCAATTGCCCTCCAAAAGGCAAAAAAAAAAAAAATAAGAATTGGGTTCTGTTTCACTCTTGTTTTTTTTTTTTTTGATATCACAGTCTGAGAATATAAATATTCCAGACATTTGAAACACATTATCAATTCACACATAGCTGTAAAATCTGTTAAGGTGGTTTTGTAGGCTGTATCTCCTGTCAGAAATGGGAATATTTTTAATCATTTTAAATTTCAGGGAGTCAAATGTTATTCATGATATAATTTCTCCTTTCCTAGCTGTTTGTGCTGACACACTGCATTTTAAATCCCCAATTCCCACTTGAAAGATAATGTAAGTTGCACAAAGTACAATAATTGCTCTCTTGTCTCTTTCATTGTGAAGCTGATTTTAGACTAGTAAATCATTTCAGAAGATAGGGATTACAGATCAGAATACTCCATTTTTAAATAAACAAGCTTTTCTACTGTTTTACTGTCTTGAATATTTTGTTAATATTTAACACTACGTTAGAGTATAGATCATGTCTAGTATAGGTTCGATAATAAGACTGTCACACTCTTTTTTCTTCTTAAAATTCCAATGCCTTTTTTTTTTGTTTCTAATTCTGTAGTATAAACATAACTCCATGAATAAGTGCAGTTTGCTAAATTAATTCAGTCTCTTGGGTTCTTATATTCCATTTTCTCTGCATTTTTGAAGCATTAATTATAAAAAGAAAAAAGTCTGAATTATTTTGATCATGGTTAATCCCTTACAGGGAGGGGCTAGGAGAGTATATAAAGGGATAGTCAAGGCTATGAAAGTCTCTCCAAATCAACCCCAAGAATACTTAGTGTTTTACTTCTCACAGTCTTATTTATGAATTACTTCAAGTGGTATACTTCAGGTGCACTGTAATGAGACAGTATTCAACTAGATCATGCATTGTATAATAATGTGCTAATTAAAAAAAGGTGCACATCAAATTGAATTGTCATTCATAGCAAGCAAATAACTAATCTATTTGCTTATAAAACCTGGTATTTGTTCTATCTTGTTTAGAAAGATGTTTATGAACTAAAAGAGTTATATTTAAACATGACATTAAGGAGTCAATGTCCCAAAGTTTGGTAGAATAAAAACCTATATTACTTTGCTTTTTTGATGTCAAGTTATATTTCTCCATTTTCTCTAAAACACACATACACTCTATCTCTGTCTCTTTCTGTCTCTGTATCTGTCTCTCTCATAAACACACACACACACACACACACACACACACACACACACAGCATCTCTTCATCTTACAATATGCTTCTTTTAAAACCTTATTTAAGCCCAGAATGACTAACTGAATTAAGTAGTGACAGCTGCTTTGATTTCTACTACCTTCACAAGAAACTGGTGGCAAGAGTTTACATATGAAATAAAATGCCCTTGACTACTATTATCAGACACATCTTTGAAACATGACATCTAAATGTTTCTATTTTCATTAAGCCATAGCAGATAGGAAGAAACTTTAAACTAGCATCTTCACAAGTATATACTTGTGCTTAAATCAGGCCTCAGACATTAACTGTTTATGTGACTCTGGATAAACCACCTAATTTCTATCTGACTCAGGGTCTTCAATTTTAAAAAGGGGACAATAATAGCACCTTCTTCACATGGCTGTTGAAGGATCAAATAAAATAATATTTGTAAAGTGCTTAACACAGAGCCTGTCACATAGTAGTTACTTAAATATTTGTTCCCTCTCCTTACTTAGCTACTCAAAAGTCAATTCAGTTTATGAGATTTGTAGTAAATATAACTAAAACTACAAAAAGCTAATTAGAACTTGAATATATTATTACTATTATAAACATTAATTTTGATCTACATAGATTATTTCTGAGGTCTTTTAAAAGTTTTGAAACAGATTTGAAAGAGGCCATAAAACCAATCTGCAATGACTACAGGCAAGGGGTTGGATAAAGCCCCATCGGCTCTCCAATGAAAGTTATATATCTGATAGTCCTGAATCATAGATCTTGCTATTTCAGTCCTTTATTAAAAATGTCAATGATTCTCTATTGTTGCAGCCTATCTTGACATATAAGTTCATAAAGCACTCAACCTGTGTCATGAAAAATCCATTGTTCTATGGCCCACTAGCCAAAAATTTCCCTTCTGTAAGAACTCTATTCAGTAGATAATACCAAACTTCTGACATTCTAAAGACGTCAACCAAGGCCTTACCAACCCTTTCCATGGTCAAATGAGAATTACCTTTCACTTTCATACAAGAATTTTAGTCATAATTAAATAAACCAATGCGTGCCTTTCCCCTCCTTTTTTTTCAAGTAAACTGTTTACCATAATTATAAAAAGAAAGTTATAATGAAAGATGATTACACTAACAAAGTGGATAGAACATGAGGTACCTTCTAAAAATTCCATATCTTTAGCAAACCTTTTCTGAGAATGAAAACTAATTAAAAGAAATGCAATTTTTCCCCCTGAGTTACACAGACCCTTCAGAGAGAGAAAGAGAGGGGGAAAACAAAACAAAACAAAACTTTGAAGCATGGATGATATTGCATAAAGCATAGAATAAGGAAAGGATGTACAGGATCAACTGAAACTATATTAAAACAGTCTATCCTGTTCAGAAAATTCATTGCTGGAGTATACTGGTAAATGGTTAACAACTATATCTCTAAAAGAAAATATATACATGACACAGTTTTAAGTTTAATTTACGTTATTCACAATATCTCTATCACTTTATTTAGTATAGACAATCAATAAAACATGAAATAAAGCCTTGACATTTGTCACTTTCTCAGATATAATTGCTCACACTGAAAATTTAACAACCTTCTCTTTCAATTCAGAATGAACTGGCTATGGCACACCTCTGTCCCTACTCTTTCTTATGATATTACTGATTTAGCAGAGACAATTTCTAGAACATAGAGTTCAGTGCTAATTTGTGTTAATTTGTTGAATCTGAGATGCCACTCTCAGATCAAAGGGTAAGTGCATGAGATCCATAAAGATTCTGAATTAGGGGATGTGATTAATGAAATTGCTTAATTTTAACTTTCTTTTATATGGTGCAAATGAGGATTTGTCATAACTAATCTTCATTGAATATTGAATAACTCTCTAAATCTCTTTTGGGAGGTCCTAGACATGAGCAAAATCTAGGTTCTAAATGATTTTCCCCAGACCTCTGTGGTAAGATTATAAACGGGATGTGCAGGAGGGCATGAAGGAAACCAGCATTTATTGACTATCATAAATCTGGCATTATACTAAGTGAAAAAAAGTTTGACTCCTTTATTTAGAGTTGGATGCTCCTAGGACTGAATTCTGGATATAATAAACCCAGACCTCGGTTCCCTTAGTGGGAAAATTATCCCCTTTGGATTATAGAGAGTTTATTGTTAAAAAGTGAGCATTAGAAACAATAACCTTGAGTCTGTTAAAACCAATAACATAAACTACTTTTAGGGGAAAAAAATTGACAAGGACTGCTGGGGAAATTTAAAATCAATTTGATCAAAAAAAAGTTTTAGACCAACATCTTATGAAATGTAACATTGTAAGTTTATGATGGATCGGTGATCTGAATATTAAATATCAAAGTATTTTTTAAAAAAGTAAAGAGAACAAGACTAGATACTAGATACTATTCACAGTGATGAATTGGAAGAATTTTTTTTTTTTGGTATTTGGAGGGCAATTGGGGTTAAGTAACTTGCCCAAGGTCACACGGCTAGGTTTTTGTTTGTGTGTGTTAAGTATCAGAGGCTGGATCCGAACTCAGGTCCTTCTGACTCCAGGGCCGGTGCTCTACTCACTGTGACACCTAGCCACCCTGGAAGAAATTTCGTAATGTTAAAAGTAAATTTTATTGATATGTTTGCCTTAAAATAAACTACATTTCCTAGGATATCCACTTCCTAATTAGGTTTAGAATTTGTAACCAAAAATAGAGCCAAATATAAGATTAAATATCAAATTATAAACTTTTTGACAACCAAAACTAAAGTGGAAAGGATAAGGTGGGAAAGTGTTGATTTAAAAAGAAAGTTATCATCAAATGCCTCTAAGAATCTGATATCGAAAATATTGTGGAAACTATTAGTACAAATGTGTAACACCAAGATGATCCCTGATAGTAATCTAGACTTAGAGTCAGGAAGACTTGAGTTCAAAACCAGCTGCCCTATCAGTAGTGTGACCCTAAATGAATAATTTAACCTCTGTCTCAGTTTCCTCAACTGCAAAATAGGGATAACAATGGACATAATGGGATAATCTTGGTGGAGCTCGGGAGTGGTTAACTATTCTGGATAACAATATGTAATAGAGAGAAACATAGATAGCTACATAGATACATAGATGAGAAAGGTAGAATATTTATCAACCTCATACAATTTGCCAAGCACCTGGCTAAACACTGGAAATATAAATTCAAGGTATAAAAAAGATGACCTGCATCCTCAAGAAGCTTATCTCCTAACGAGAGAAAGCAATACATAAAGCAGAGTTATAAAAAAACGTGACACATCAAGAATCTTTTTTTTTAATTCTAGAAAGGAAGGAAAGAAGGATGCAAGCACTTTTTACATGTAAGGTACTATGTTCATTGCTGATGATACAATTATAGGGAAAACAATAATTGTTACTCTCATGGAGCTTATTTGCGTTCATTTTTTGAAAATTTTCTTTTAATCAGTCAAAATCTGCATTCTTATGTTCCCATTCCACCCTCAACCACAAATGAGAAAACAAGCAAAACAAAACCCATGACAAACATGCATAGTCAATTGAAATATCTTTTCATATTGTGCATATCTCCCTTAACACCCTGCCTAAAAAGCCTTATTCTGTATTCTAAGTCCTTCACTTCTTTATGAGAAGGTGGGTAATGTGATTGGAATTCTGGAACTGTGGTTGAACATTATGTTGATTGAAAGTTCAGCTCAATCTTCTATCACAGTTACATAACTTTTTTATTCCTGCCATAATTTATGGATACGCCCTCAACACCCCATTGTTTGCCACCTTGAAAAGTAACTACAAATATTTTGTACATTATTAGAGTTTGTTTTATTTAGAATAATCCTTCTATCAATCTATCTTTACACTTATTTCCTTTCACTACTCCCTTTCTCCTCCTATTACCATAGTGAATTAAATGTATTTCTTTCTTTATTTTCTTTTTTTTATTAAACAAATGTTTTATTAACTTCAGTTTTACATCATTCATTTCTGCCAGATTTTGAGTTACAATCATTTCCACCCCTTTATTCCCCTACCCAACCTCCTAGAATAGTAGTTCCACAAGATATCGCTTCCTCCAATCTGCTCTCTCCCATACCTTCTCCCATACCCCCTTCGACTATTCCATTAGAGGAAGGTGAATCTTTGTGTCCCAATGCCTGCACATCTTATCTCCCAATTATAAGCAAAAGAGTATTAATAATAGTATTTATATATATTTGAAACATTTAATGTTAAGACCTCGACTTTCAGATCCATTTCCTTCTTCCCTTGTCACCCATTCCCTCTGGGGAGATAAGTAATTCAGTATATTTTGTACATGTCTAGCTATGAAAAACATTATCATAGTAGATATATTGTACAAGGCTGCTTACAGTTCCCTCCCACTCATCCCACCCCGCACCTGGTCCATTCCCCACATGATCCTGTCCCTCTTCTATAGTGGGTACTTCCAACCACCCCTCCCCCAAAGGATGCCCTCCCATCCATCTTCCCTCCTCTCATCCCCCTTCCCCCTATTCTACTGCAGGTTGAGCTATCCCATTTAGCATATATGTCATTCTCTCCCTGAACCAAATTCAATGAGAATGTGGTTTTGCCTTTTTGCCTTCGTATTCTTCCCCCCTTACAACCACTTCACCTTGCTTCTTCTACATAAGATAGTTGACCCTACCCTGTCTCTCCCCATCTCCTCTTGCCACTTTCCTCTCTCACCTCATAATTTCATCCCTTGAGTATTCTCCCTTCCCAACAAATTCAACCTATGCCCTCTATCCATATATAACTGTAATCATCTACACACACATTTACATATGTACTCATATGACCACGCACCCTTCTTCCATTATTTTCATAGTGAGAAAGATACCATCAGTCACAGTTATTGCTTTTCCATATAGGAATGTAAATAGTTCAACTTTGATAAGTTCCTTTTGATTTCTTTTCCCTGATTACCTTCTCAGGCATCTCTTCCTTCTTGTGTCTGGATGTCAAATTTTCTATTCAATTCTGGTTTTTTCCTCAAGAATGCTTGAAAGTCCTCTATTCCACTGAATGACCATATTTTCCCCTGAAACAAAATACTCAGTTTTGCTGGGTAGGTGACCCTTGGGTTCATTCCCAGTTCTTTTGCCCTCTGGAATATCATATTCCATGCCCTTCAATCCCTCAGTGTAGAAGCTGCCAGGTCCTGGGCTATTCTGATTGTGTTTCCACAATATTGAAATTGTTTCTTCCTGGCTGCTTGGAGTATTTTCTCCTTGATCTGGGGATTCTGGAACCTGGCTATAATATTCCTGGGAGTTTTCTTTTTGGGATCTTTTTCAGGAGGTGATCAGTGGATTCTTTCAACCTCTATTTTGCCCTCTGGATCTAAAACATCAGGGCAATTTTCCTTGAGAATTTCTTTTTTTCCTTTAAACAAATACTTTATTAACTTCTGTTTTACATCATTCATTTCCGCCAGATTTTGAGTTACAATCATTCCCCCCATTATTCCCAACCTCCCAGAATAGCAGTCCACAAGATATCACTTCCTCCAATCTGCTCTCTCCCATACCTTCTCCCATACCCCCATCGACTTTTCCATTAGAGGAAGATGAATCTTTGTGTCCCAATGCCTGCACATCTTATCTCCCAATTATAAGCAAAAGAG
This sequence comes from Gymnobelideus leadbeateri, assembly GCA_011680675.1. Taxonomy (NCBI): domain Eukaryota; kingdom Metazoa; phylum Chordata; class Mammalia; order Diprotodontia; family Petauridae; genus Gymnobelideus; species Gymnobelideus leadbeateri. Next base: position 1,192 of record WOXC01012131.1, on the reverse strand, counting down.
TATTAATAATAGTATTATATATATATTTGAAACATTTAATGTTAAGACCTCGAATTTCAGATCCATTTCCTTCCTCCCTTGTCACCCATTCCCTCTTGGTATATAAGTAATTCAGTATATGTTGTACATGTCTAGCTATGCAAAACATTATCATAGTAGATATATTGTACAAGGCTGCTTATAATTCCCTCCCACTCATCCCACCCCCCACCTGGTCCATTCCCTACATGATCCTGTCCCTCTTCTATAGTGGGTACTTCCAACCTCCCCTCCCCCCAAGGATGCCCTCCCATCCATCATCCCTCCTCTCATCCCCCTTCCCCCTATCCTGCTGCAGGTTGAGATATCCCATTTAGTATGTATGTGCCATTTCTCCCTGAACCAAATTCAATGTGAATGTGGTTTTGCCTTTTTAGCCTTCCTTATTCTCCCTCCTTTACCCACTTCCCCTACATGAGATAGTTTACCCTACCATGTCTCTCCCCATCTCCTCTTGCCACTTTCCTCTCTCACCTCATAATTTCATCCCTGGAGTACTCCTTCCCAATAAATTCAACCTATGCCCTCTATCCATATAACTGTAACCATATACACACACATTCACATATGTATTCATATGACCACACCCTCTTCTTCCATTATTTTCATAGTGAGAAAGATATCATCAGTCACAGTTATTGCTTTTCCATATAGGAATGTAAATAGTTCAACTTTGATAAGTTCCTTTTGATTTCTTTTCCCTGATTACCTTCTCAGGCATCTCTTCCTTCTTGTGTCTGGATGTCAAATTTTCTATTCAACTCCGGTTTTTTCCTCAAGAAATGCTTGAAAGTCCTCTATTCCACTGAATGACCATATTTTCCCCTGAAACAAAATACTCAGTTTTGCTGGGTAGGTGACCCTTGGGTTCATTCCAGTTCTTTTGCCCTCTGGAATATCATATTCCATGCCCTTCTATCCCTCAGTGTAGAAGCTGCCAGGTCCTGGGCTATTCTGATTGTGTTTCCACAATATTGAAATTGTTTCTTCCTGGCTGCTTGGAGTATTTTCTCCTTGATCTGGGGATTCTGGAACCTGGCTATAACATTCCTGGGAGTTTTCTTTTTGGGATCTTTTTCAGGAGGTGATCGGTGGATTCTTTCAACCTCTATTTTGCCCTCTGGGTCTAAAACATCAGGGCAGTTTTCCTTGA
>WOXC01012130.1:312500-320162 GCA_011680675.1 Gymnobelideus leadbeateri | reverse complement strand
TTTTTGTTATACGGTAGCATAGTTTTCCCTCCTGATACCAATGAATTCTTCAGGGGCAGCAAGGCCATACAGTGGATAGAGTGCCAGGCCTGGAGTCAGGAAGACTCTTCTTCCTAAGTTAAAATCCAGCCTTAGCTACTTAGTAGCTGTGTGAGCCTGGGCTTAACACTTAACCCTGTTTACCTCAGTTTCCTCATCTGTAAAATGAGCTGGAGAAGGAAATGGCAAACCACTCCAGTATCTTTGCCAAGAAAGCCCCAAATAGGGTCATGCAGAGAAGGATGCTACTGACACAACTCAATGAAAACAACCAATATCTTATTTGTGCTGAGGTGTTCGAAAGCTCTTTCTCTCTTAAAGAAGAATCATTTTGCCTTTCTTTTTATCCCCAATGCTTAGCACAGGGCCTGGCACAAAGTAAATAGAAATGTTTAATCATTGTTTATTGACTGACTGCTTTGGATTTAGATTTAGATCTCTAAACTCAAATGTTACTCTGAATATAATTAAGTATTACTTCTTATATATGGTTATATATACATATACATACACACACACACACACACACACATATATATATACATGCTTATATATGTGTATATATAACCTGCCAAGCTCTATGCCCTTGAGCATCGAAGTTAGAGCATTAAAAAAAATTATATGGGACACATAAGAAATATACTCATTTTTATAAAGGTTGGATTATGGGGCATGAAAGCAAAGCCCTAAATTCTTAATACTAACAACAAAAAAATGTACCCAGCAGTAACATGTGTCCCTTGCCATTCACAAAACATATGCTAATTAGAGGTAAATATCATTTATCCATGACTAGACTTGCAAAGTCAGATCTGTTTTATAAACAGCAAAAAACTATGCTTGCCACTCTTTACAGTTAGTCAAGAAAAGTCACCACTGGCCTTCTGAATATGTAATTAAATGCACATTGAAGTGACTGTTGTTAGACTGTAGCCTAGTTTTCCCTCCTAATACCAATGAATTCTTCAGGGGCAGCTAAGTGGCACAGTCGATAGGGGGCCAGGCCTGGTGTCAGGAAGATTCATCTTCCTGAGTTCAAATCCAGCTACTTACTAGGAGTATGACCCTGGGCAAGTCACTTAACCCTCTTTGCCTCAGTTTGCTCATCTGTAAAATGAACTGGAAGAGGAAATGGCAAACCACTCTAGTATCTTTGCCAAGAAAACCCCAAATGGGGTCATGAAGAGTCATACACAACTGAAGAATGACTAAATAACAATAATCATTGAATCCTTTGAGGAAGAAAAGTCTATTGAGGCTCAGAAAGGAATTATTACCTTTGAAAAGAAATCTATAATAAAGTTAAAAAATAAAGTGTGTGTATATGTATATACAACATATATACATATATATATTATATACATACATATATATGCATGATACAGGAATATATTCCCAACTGTGTGTGTGTGTATATATATTATGTCTTATATTTGAGCATATGGAGGAGGCTGACAGGTGGGAAGAGGCCTAAACCTGTATGATTTTTTTCTCCTGATTGGGTAACTCCCCCTACCAATGCAGATGGCAATTCATCTCTAACTTCTAGTCTTAGAGAGTTTGCCTCAGTGACTGAGAGGTTAAATAACTTGCCAATGAGTCACAGAGGCCATAAGACACAGAATAGTGATTATGTGTATGGGGTAGGATTTGAGCCTAGTTCTTTCTGACAAAACCTGACCCTCTGTCTACCATAGCATACTGTCTCTAGCATTTTTTGTGTATAAAATACAGAGATTGGGTCCACAATCTTATTGGTACAGGGGAAGAAACTCTATTAATGGAGATCAGTATCTCTTTGCACTCACAGAGCATTGCCTAGATCTTTGAGAAGTGACTTGACCAGCCACATATATCAGTCAGGATTTGAACCCAGGTCTCCCTGGCTTTTTGCACCATGACCTACCACATCCATACAAGTATAACTATCTAACTAGCTAGCTCTTAATCTATCTAGCTATCTTATATCTATGTGTGTGGATATAAATATAGATATGTACTCTGCATATATGATACAACAATCACAAATCTATTTGTAAAATTTCTCAAGAGAACATAGGACCTGAAGAGCATTCAGAATACATGTGTGCATAATATGCAGAGTATATATTACATATTTTAATATAATAAAATCCACTAATGTGTTTCAAATATGTTTTAACCTTCTGAATTCTATGAGCCAGGTTGGTAGATAACAATGATGTTTCCCAGTTTCAAGGAATTATCTTTACTGAGCTACTCAAGGTGGAAGAAGCTAAATTAGCTGATATTGAGACAGAGACACAGAAACAAAGAGAAAGAGAAAGAAAGCTCTTTATTTCTCTATATTTCTGATATCTTAATATTAGAGGGTATATAACTTTGTACCAAGGCTCATGTCACTATTTCCAGGACTAAGACAGGATGACTTTTGGTCTAATGGTGCTCTTCCCTTCAGTGTTGCTTCCTTCACATCTGGTCGCCAAAGAGTCTCTCCGTCACCCTGCAGCCTGCTAATGAGATCCCCCATTTAATTAATACCATAAGAATTTTAATTCTGACTGAATCAATTTAACGTGATGTGATTTTGTCAGCTCTATTCCCCAAGTAAAAAGTGAGCCTGATGCTTATTACATACATCATTTCACGGGCCCTGCATTCCCTGCTGACTTAAACAAATTCTAATTAAGACTAATTAAAGCATCATTTATGAAAGCGCTTGTGATAGCTATGCAAACATTCTGGGTGGGTATGCTTTGCATAATAATTATCCTAGTTAATATTAAGGCTAGGTCCTTGGCAATTAGGTCTTTGAAACAGAGAGTTATTCTGAATTTAGCCCTTTTCAGTGTGAGCAATTAATAAAAGAAAAAAATGTGCTAAATTTATGTAGTGACTTCATTAACAAAATAAATTTAGAAGTAGTAGTATTGTTTGCATTTTTAAACTAAGCATAATTTTAACCCAGGTGACAGTTATTAAAATAAAAGGATGTAAATTCATTGGTCTTATAAATTTATTATAGTCAGCCAGAGGAAAAAAATGCCTTTTATAAGATGCTCCTACAATTTTTTAAAAACCTTATTAAGCTGGGAAGTATATTATATTCTTTAAAACAACAAATAGACTACACAGACCAAAACAGATATACATTAGAAAATGGAGTTATCAAAAATAAGTTGTATTTTAGATATAAGATTTACAATATTTTGAATATCTTAGATGGACTCAAGCAGGCTAAAGATTTACCTTAGCAGATTAAATTCTTGAGTGTTACAATAACTATTGAGAGCCCTAAATGTACAGGGAAAAATGCTTCCTGACACCTGCTGAGTTCTGTGAAATTAAAAATTCTTCTAGCATTCAGAGTTTGCGTTACCTTTGTTTTTAAAGTCTCCATTATAATGTCACTACTCGTGGAGCTGCAGAGTTGAAATGTATTAGAATATTGTAGGAACCATTTGCCTTTCAAACTACCAATTCTTGCTTGTGAGGACTTTATAGCAGGGTCACATGAAGTTGGAGGTTTCAAGAGGTGAATGGGAAGGATGAATGAAGGGAAAATGTGGTTCCTTTATTAAATGGGAAAGACAGATTGATAATAGATGGCATCAATAAGGCAGAGGCCTTTAATGCTTCTTCCACCTCTATCTTTACAAATAAAGTATACAGAGAAGAGAGGCAGGAAATATACAGAGGTGGAGCACAGGGAAACAAAATAGGAGCTGGGTGAAGGCATATTTAAATAAGCTTGAATGCGTTCAAATCTGGAGGCCCTGATGCCTTTCTTTTGAAAGGCATGAAAAATCATGCTAAAGTTCATAAGGACACCACTTCCATTTCTGAGAATTTAGGAAGGCCTAGAGAAGGTGTTAAGGTGTTTAAATTTATTAGGGAATCACCTTATCATAATGTGAAAAGGAGCAGGGATACCCTCTAAATTCAGCATATATGCTTAGCAACAAACAATCATAAAATCTATTTGTAAAAATTCTCCAGAGAACAGATTCCTGGGTAACATCCAGACTTGCTTGATTGTAAACAATTACTAACAGATTAACAAACTCTTAGGACTGAAGAGAGAGACAGAGACAGTGAGACAAGAGCAAAACTTTCAATCCTACACTAAACACCAAGAAACCGGAAAGATAAGATTTGGTATAGATTTCATAATTTTCAAGACAGTACATTATTGATATAGATCAGATTAGATGCAGAGAATGGATATATGGGAATCTCACTGTGGGAAATACAACAAATGGTATGCTACTTAAGGAAAATGGTTGTGTGGAAAGAACATTGGCTTTGGAATCAGAAGACCTGGATTTAAATCTTAGCCCTTACACTCACTACCTATAAAATTTCTGTAACTACCTATACGACCTTGAACAAATCACTTCCCCTAATATCCGTTTCTTCACCTGTAATAAAGGGAGATTGGACTAGATGACCTCTAAGATCTCCTCCCTTTCTAAGTCTATGATGCTGCGACCTCTGAAATTATAGCTGGTTCTATAATTACTCATCAGACCCTAGGACCAGAGTCACTTATTAGTAACCATTGTTACTAATAACCTGGATGCTGGAATAGAAAGATTGTTGTTCATGAAACTTGTAGATGACATCCAATTAAAAGTGAAACATTCATATATTAGAAAATATGATCAAGAATCGGAAAAAAATCTTGGTAACTGAAGTAGTTTGAAAATAAGAAAAGACAGAGCACTGGCCCTGAAGTCAGAAGGACCTGAATTTAAATCCAGGCTCAGACACTTAACATTTACTAGCCATGTGACCTTAGGTGAGTCACTGAACCCCAGCTGCCCTGCTTTCCCCCATCCAAAAAGCAAAAGGAAGAAAGGAAGGAAGGAAGGAAGGAAGGAAGGAAGGAAGGAAGGAAGGAAGGAAGGAAGGAGGGAAGGAAGGAAGGAAGGAAGGAAGGAGGGAAGGAAGGAAGGAGGGAAGGAAGGAAGGAGGGAAGGAAGGAAGGAAGGAGGGAAGGAAGGAAGGAAGGAGGGAAGGAAGGAAAAGAAAATAAGAAAGGACTTTACTATGGGAAAGTTTCTTCATTAAAGTTAAGTGATTTTGAAGTCTCAAAGGCTGTTAGAGGAATACAAACTTTGGAAGACAATCAGGCTTAAAAAGCATTGAATATAGACCTAAGATCATTCTACATCCTGAGGACTAGTCTAGATAAGTTTGCAAAGTCTCAGAAGCAGGCTGCCAGGTGATAATTAATTTTGAATCCTAGGACTACTGAAGGCCATTGGCTAAGGCATAGATGAATTGAGATCTCCACCAGTGAGAAAGTACTAAAAGTAATGAAGTCACAGAGCTTTTGTAAGGTTGAAGTAACTTTAAGTTCATGACAATACCACAAAAGAGTAAGAATAAACTGTGAAAATATAAGCTTAGAAAGGATATGCTCTACCAAAGATTCCCAGTCTCATTACAGGCAAAAACAGTAGCCCACCCATTCAGTTTTTAAAAATCAAGGGTAATACCAAAACAAAAATAGCCAGTATGAAGCTACTGTCTTAATTTCATAGCAATTTTTGTATGTATCCAGAATACTGAGTGCCCATAACTAAAGTCAGATGTAGGGAAATATGAGCTTGATGGAAAATTAAGAGGGCTTTACATTATTCCTTATATAAGAGATTAAGTTAAGGGGAAAATTGGTGTTGTTCACTGGTGATGAATTCCTGATGAATGTTGAAATAGCAAACAATGGAAAAAAGGAGATGGCAAGGAATACTACTTCTCCATCAAAGAAGATGGGGAAAAAAGAATATGGGACTAGTGTTGATTATTAGTTGGGGCTAATGAAAGAGGAACCTTTCCGGTGGAGGATGAAAAATTATTAAGATTCTAAATTCCTTGAAGGGAGAGATTTCACACCCTCTAGCATCTAAATAGTGCCTTATCATAAACAGCAGTAAGAAAAACTTGTTTTCTAAAAACATATTTAGTAAGGGGATGGCTAGGTGGTACAGTGAGTAGAGTGCCGGCCCTGGAATCAGGAGGACCTGAGTTCAGATTTGGCTTTAGACACTTAGCACATACACACAAAAAAACCTAGCCGTGTGACCTTGGACAAGTTACTTAACACCAATTGCCTTCCAAAAAAAAAAGCAAATAATAAAAATAAATAAAAACATACTTAGCCAGAAAATGATAATGAAAAATCTTGAGCAAGAGGAGAATGAAAAAAGCAAAGATAAATTTTGAAAACGTTTAAATTTATTTTCAATTGGCATAAGGGCAGAGGAAAACGAGTAGATGCATGTTATTTGAAGATTCTAAGTAGTTAACTACATAATGATGAGTAAATCATAAAACTGAACTAAATTTCAAATAGCACATAAATTAAAACATGAAAAGACTGAACTTGTCAGTAAGGATGTGTACCTGGCTCCTGCTAAACACAATCAGGATAAAGGGAGGTACAAGTAAGACATTTTATAACAAGGTTAAGCAAAGGAATTCCTGTCTGAACTTCCTAAGATATCCACTGCTCTTCACTTCATGCTCATTAACATATATATGTGATTTGAGAGAGTGATAACATCCTAGCTAGGAAATAAATATGACTTATAGTGATTCAAATAGATGTTAAATTTTAACTTTAAAATTGTGAATAATGGTATATTAATAAACAACAAGGTGGTTTATATCATGGATTACTACATTACTTGGGATTTTACAGTGTATGGAGACCAGTTAATCTCAGAGAGAACTGACTGCTGTAGCTCCTGAAGGACAGAGACCATTTTGGTTTTGTGTTTGTAGACCCTGTAACTAGGACAGTTCTTTACATGTAGCAGGTACTCATTGAATTGAATTATAATTCAGAACAAGAGGAAATTGGCTAAATCTCCAGAATAACATCTCTTTAGGCTCAATTAAAAATTCTAGATTTATATCAAGAGATCATTTAGTCTGACTTCCTACCCCAGAACAAGTGAATGCTTAAACCAAGTAGGCAACCTGTGACTCTGATGCCAATGAGTGTGTGTGTGTGAGAGAGAGGGGGAGAGAGAGAGAGAGAGAGAGAGAGAGAGAGAGAGAGAGAGAGAGAGAGAGAGAGAGAATGTGCGTGTGTGTGTACACAGAACTATGATTTCATGTGTTGGCAGAATTTCCAAGGGAGAAAATTCTCTCTTCAATGCAGTTTGGCAACTATTTTATAAATTATGATACAAAAGAGTTACCTGAAACACAGAAAGGTTGAGATTTGTCTGAGGTTAAACAGCTGCCGTATGTGAGAAATAAAACTTGAACACATTTTATCTTGACACTGAGCTCATCTCTACCCTCTATGCCCTGCCTCCTCTCTAAATAACTTCAAAGATTTTTTTTTAAGTTGGATGATTGAAGGTAATAATCATACTCTTTTCTCTTAGAAGAGTGAATCTGAACAGGTATTTATTGAGTGGCTACTATACGCACTGTTCTTGTTTCCTCACAGTCCTTCCCTGACAGCACCAAATTTTTTATAAAATTTAATTTTTCACCATGAATATAAAATGAATATTTCTTTTACTTTTCATTTTCTTACTTGATAACAATATAAATAATTCCAAATTATTATTAATATTTCTTTTCCATCTTTAATATTTGTCTGTTCCATTCTTTGGTGAA